>APFE031274517.1:12172-39117 GCA_000404065.3 Pinus taeda | reverse complement strand
GACCCGAAAAACTACTAAAAATAGTAAGTTGTGCTACAATTAAGGAAACTGAAAATGCTAAAAGAGACAATTGTGGGGGTCCAAATGGGATCGGTGGGTGGCCACCAACATCCACCTGGATCAACCATGGACTGAAAACCATTGCATCCAAAACCATGGAACGAAAACCATTGCGTCCAAAAGCATGTGCGAAAAATCATGCACAAAACCATAGGTAGGTCTGCCCAACCTAATATAGAGTCCAAAAACAAAATTTTCCGGGGCATTTCCCTGGACACCATAGAGTGGGGTTACCTGCACCCCTCAAACCTCCTATGACTCCCCTCGCTACGCAATCGGCACAACGAATCTAACCACTCGGTTAACTACATGGACTAGCCATGGAAAGAATATAACACAACCCAACAATAATAAAGGGACTTTCTCCTTACTACAGGATGGACCAAGATTGGATAAAAAATGAAAAATATATTATGAAATTATTGAACAAATTCTAAAGCTCCACTGATTGAGAAAATCTAGTAATGTGTTCCCCGTCCTTAAATTAAGATTCTTAGTGTTGGGTATCAAATCCACTTTTTGAGGGATTTTGGAGGGGAAAGTTGCCTCCTTTAAAGTGGGATTCTTCCCCGTCTATTTGTAAAAGTTCCAGTTTGAATTTTCCTCTAGAGGCATGTATTTCTTAGACTTCTTGTGAAGAAAATTTGGTATTTAGCAGTTCTACTTTCATTGCCAACAGGGATGTGCTTGGATTGATTCAAATAATGATGTTTGGTGCCATTTTTAGCTTCTAAATCTTGGTTTCCTTCATAGGACTCTGATTATACCTATACTTAGCATCCCAGGAGCCTCAAATCCCTCTTGTACAATTTCTCTATTTCCTTTCATTGTCTTTTTCACTTTCATCTCTTATTTCTGCATTTACTATTCATGCTTCTGTTGTTGTAGGTCATATTGGTTAAATGATTGAAGTTATTTATTTTACAGGTTATTTACAAAGTCACAAGCATGATTCATCCTTAGAAAATCTTTGAAAGTTCATACTCATCATTGAGCTACTTTGATTGGTTTACTAGTTCACAAATCTAGAATTTTTGGAAGTCTCTTGTAGCAAAATAGTAGTAATTTTCTGCTATTTTTTAAGTGCATGTTAATGAGTTTATTTGAAGTTTATTACACTTGTATTAATTCCTAAGAAAATTCAAGTTATTAACAAAATTTACTCCATATCATTTTCACTTGATCATATTAGGCATTTGGTAGATTAACTAGCTCACTGATTCTTGGATTTCTAGTTTTTGGAGTAGTAATTTTCTGCTATTTTTAGCACATGTTAAAAAGGTTAATTTTGAGTGATTTCACTTGGATTGGAGTCCTAGGAAATCCTACTTAATGGTAATATTTACCCCATCTCATTTTCATTCGATTTGCTTTTTCATTGGTGAGATAACTCAGAGGACAAACTAGCTGGAAGACTAGGTATTTAGTCTTTTCAAGTATAAAAATCATAATACTTTTATGGTGTGAAGGTGTTATTGTGGATTTACAAGGTTAGCATTGTCATTTACACTTCTTATTCTAGCACCATATCCTTCTTTCTACCTCAAAAAATCCTCCAAAACATTGTTCGTCGATAGTACATTTTTGGTTTGTTGAAGGCCATTGTGTCCATTATTCCTTGTGCAAGATGGGCCCGTGAAGGGTACTAATATTGACATGCGAAATATACAAACATATCCCACCTTCCACTACCCTTTACCACCTTTATATCACATTTTCCACCCTCATAATGCTAATGGATCCAATCTTGTAGCAAAATAGGGCAATCATGTAGCATCCTGTAGCAATCATGTAGCAGTCTTGTACCATCCTATAGCACTATCTAAAATTGACCAAATTTTCTTTAAGATCTTTATTTTTGTATATTGGGATTGAATAATTACCTCCATACTTTGAATCCATGGTTGGGGAGAACCAAGGACCAATTTAAGCCCATCCTTTCTTCATTGCAAGTACAAAACAACAATTAAAATTAGTAGATAGATTTCCACATTTGCATCACAAATATTGTTCTCTTATGTAATGTGTAAGGACTCTATTACTAAGGCTAAATTATCTTGAACTTAGTGATAATAAGGGAAACTATTCAATGCAAGTAGATTAGACCTAGTTTTTGAAGTTACGTTCTTATATTTTTCTACCATACACTTTAGATCAAGTTTCCTTTTTCAAGGAATTTTTCACATTTTGCAAGTAGAGTAATGATTTACATTCCACAAGTAGAACCTTGATTTTCATCTGCAAATAGGCTAGCATATTCCATCTCTGCAGTTAGTATAATCTTTTACCTTCCTGCAATTGTATTTAGTTAGTCTTTAGAGTTGCTTCATGCTCTTTACTTTATGAAATTAGAATAAGTTTGCTTTCCTTCTATTTTATAGGTTAAGGTTTCCGTTTCAAACATTTCCATTTCTGCAATTCATGATATTCACTCTATTACATTAGATCAACTAAATAAGGGAACATTGCATGTTTCACATATAGTTCTAACACTTCTTAAGTTTGTATGAAGCTCGGGTTGATATTTAAGTTAGTAGCCTTGGGAGTTGCAACGTTCTTGTTGCAATAATGGGGCTCATCACCAACACCATACTCAAAAGGGACATCATGCAACCAATCATATATCTATCTTATTTGGTAATTTTCTTTCATCTCACCACCATGGGTCATTGCAAGATGAGATTCCTATTCCATATCATGTTATTAATCTACTTACGTCATCTATTAAGGTGGATGTAGAACAAATATATTTTTGGTTTTTGTTGAACCTCATAATTACCCTCTCCTTGACAGCTTTTCTCACTTCTTTCCCTTTCTTTTCCATAAGATTATATATCCCCATCAATGATAATTGATAGGTTTTGTCTTAAGGAGGGAATTAAATGATTTACATGTTATATTTTTATGTTTTTGCTATTTGAATAAATTTTTGCAAACTAGCTACAAAACGCAGCCTATTTTGCAGCTAACTATGTATTTCGTAGCTACTTCCATGGTCTGGCAGGTTCCAGGTGTCAAATGAAGAAACCAGCCACATGGGCTCCTCTAGAATCGTCTCCACATGGACTCTATCCTAGTCACTCAGCCAGATCGATAAGAAAGCAAGATCAAGATCGTAGTCAAAGGTGGAGTCAAACATATGATACCCGGAAGCAATAGGACTCTTCATCTACTCTTTCGTGGTTAATAAATAAATCCAACAGTTTTGTTGCAGCATTAGCTCGGATCAGCCACCCGTGTTAATGGTTCTGTTGCAAACATCTCGCTCAAATTCAAGTCACCTATAGCTAATCAGACATTTACGCAGTCCTATTGTAATACGTAAAGGCCACCTACAGCTAGTTTTCCTCAAAGGTAGTCATGATTATTTCCTTTTAAATACTGGTTGTACAGAACCAAGGGGGGTTCGAAGAATTTGATGTATTAAGTTCAAACTTTCAGCTTTGTAATTTTGGACTTCGTTCATGTTTATAATGTAAAATCATGTGTTGACCAATGATCGTTTAAAAAGAGCATTTTCAACTAGTTAGTAGCTCAACCCAGTCAGTTGCAGAGGGCCCCTGCACTGAAGGAGGTTTTCTTTCCATCCGTTTGCTATTTAGTTTTAATTTCATCATTTGCTTTTAACAATATTTCTAACTTAGATTGATTTCTTTTAGTTTTGATCAATAGAATAATGTTAAAACTCAATTGTGCAGTCATGTTTCTCCAACACATTTCATGAAAGGAAACGATTTTGTTTCTAAACTGAGTAAGGTTGAAGTTATGAGAATGCATTGTTGACTAGTTTACTCACTGTTTTGTTATTTATTTTCTAGTTCAATTGTCAATACACTACGTTAATGAATGTTTTTGATTACCATTTCAAGTTGATACTCACCCTAAACTAAATTGTTAAACATTCAATTCACACAATGGTTGAAATCAATCAATTACCTTCTGCATGTTTTCATTTAGTTCTCTACATCATAAAGTACAGAATGTTGCTTGTATTCCATCTCAAGAAGGTTATCTTTCAAAATTGAAGGTTAGAGTAACTAGAAGTACTTCAGTTGACTTCATTCTCTGTATTTATTTCAACATGCATTACAACTTCACCTTTTTAAGAATTAGATTTGTTACTTAGGATTAATGACAAGATAGGACAGATGCTCTATTTTTCCTTCTTTTAAATTAGATTTTGACTATTTTTAAGCTGTTGGTTCACCTTTAGGAAGTTTAGATTCAGTATCTCATAGTTTAAATTGTACATCATTAGGAATCAAAGAACAGAAACCCCAAAACAATATAAAATTACAAAACAATGAAGTAGGAAGGGTTAACTAAGCACATATAGTGCACTGCACTTCATCAGCTTATAAACCTCAATTTATAATTTATGCAAGCAATTTAGGACACTAAATTGACCAAAAATTTTGGTGTTGTTGCGGAGGAAGTGTAATTAGGTAACCTCATCTCCTACATTCAAAAAAAAAATGATATGCATAGAGAGAGAGACTCTAGGGGTAGAGTTATAGCTAGAGGCAGGAGTTCAATTCCTACAACACCACCTACTCCACCAAGAATAAGAAGATATACACCTCCATCTCAAGCTCATACTCCTACCCATAGAACTTCTGAAGTTCTAAGATTAGAAATTCAATCAAGAGAATCTCCTACTTCATCTACTAAGGCAATCCTAGAGGAGAAAAATCTTGGGTCTCCAACAGAAGGAGTAGCCTTTTTTACCTTGAAAGGGGAGCATATTTTAGTTGAAGAATTAAGAATACCTAGTGAGGAAGAAGAAGTAGAACCTCTCTCCCACATACCATTAATAGAGGAACCAGAGGAAGAGAAAGTAACCTTGCAGGTTGAACCTTATACTGACTCTGAAGAAACTATAATGGCAGAAGAAGGAGAGGATGGATAATTCACACTGTTTGGAGGAGGGGTTAGAGGAAGAGGTAGAGGAAATAATGGAGGAGGTAGAATAAATAGGGAAATAGATAATTCTTTTGGATTCCCTATAGTTGATGAAGACACAAATGCCATAATGAAAAATATCTCACCTTCTGTCCTCCCAAATTTCCATGGATTAAAAAGTGAGGATCCTGAAACATTTTTATTTGAGTTTGAGGTCTTGTGCAGAACCTATGATTACTTAGAAGACTCTCAAAAACTTAAGTTGTTTCCTTCAACATTGAAAGGAGCTGCTTTGAAGTGGTTCATGGGGTTGGTCACTAAGTCCATTAGAACATGGAATGACATGAAGAAAGTGTTTTTGGACAGGTATTTGGATTATTGCATGCCTACCAATCACAAGGATGAAGTGTTCAAAATGATGCAAAGAGAGGATGAAAATTTGGAGGATTTAATTGAGAGATTCAACTATAACTTGAAAATAGCAAAGATGGATAATTTAGATGAAGATACCTTAAAATATTTTCTATTAAAAGCCACTAGAGATGAGTGGATAGATATCCTTAACATGATGGGGAAGGGAGATATCTCTCAAATCCCATTAAATGACATAGGAGAACTATGTGTTCATCTCTCAAGAGGGAAATCCAAAACTAGGAAAGGTTTGGAGGATTTAATTGAGAGATTCAACTATAACTTGAAAAGAGCAAAGATGGATAATTTAGATGAAGATACCTTAAAAACTTTTCTATTAAAAGCCATTAGAGATGAGTGGATAGATATCCTTAACATGATGGGGAAGGGAGATATCTCTCAAATCCCATTAAGTGACATCGGAGAACTATGTGTTCATATCTCAAGAAGGAAATCCAAAACTAGGAAAGGTCCAAGAGATCCTTATCTTGTTAGAGTAAATAAATCTGCAACTAGATCAGTGAGTAGGTCAGAAATTGGGAATATGCTTGATGAATTCAAAATAGATATTCTAGGGAGCCTTGGTGAGCAAATAGACATCCGTAAGTTGCAAAACAAGCAGAAAATCGAGGCTGATGCTTTAGCTATTTTCTGTCCCAAATGCAGAAAAAAAACACGCTTTAAGAGAATGCACTTCGGATGTAAAAATCATAGATACTTGCGTGATTTGTTCATAAAACCATGAGACCAAGGGTTGTCCTTCAATTCCAGGTCTTAAGGATGTTTTTCAAGAAGAAACAATTCCAAATTTAGCAGAATCTCTTTTCTTTGTCTCTAGAAGACCTTGGCAAGGGCCACACAATTAGTGATTTAAAAATCAAATGTATCTTCAGCCCCCACCAAATTGGAATTCTTGGCAGCAACCTTGGCCTCAACCTCAACCTCAACCTTGGGCTCAAGGAATACAAAATCCTTATGGAAGATTTTCCCAATATTATCAATATCCTCCATCATATCAAAATTATCCTCCCCCACAAATTCCACAACAAAATCAACAGCCACAACTTCAAAATCAGAACCCTCAACTTTCACTACCATTTCCACAACAAAATCAACAGCCACAACTTCAAAACCAAAATCCTCAACTCTTACTACCATTTTAGCAGAGACCAAATCAGCTACCTGCCCAACCATTACCAAACCCCAACAATAAAAATCCTCAGAATACTTACATGGTGGAAGGACAACAATTTCAAACTTATATGATCACCCCTCTAGATGTCAATGATCTTCAACTAAGATCTGGTAGGATATTAGAAAAGGCAAGGCCTTCTGTAGTTATTCAGGAATTGAGGGAGATTCTCTACAACCCAATAAAACTTTTGAAGGAACACCTCTCCAAAACCAAAATACTGAAAATGAAATATAGAAAGAACCAATGAACTCAACTCCTATCATTGAGCAACTAGTATCTACTTCTGCACATCCTCTTCCTGAAAGATTACAAGTTGATAGAGGGGTAGAAAAGCAGATTATGTTGCCTAATTATGATTTTTTAGATGAATTGAAAAATGTTTGTATCAAAATCCTTTTGTTACAAACCATTAAGGAGATTCCAATCCTAGCTAAAACAATAAAGGAGTTGAGCATAAAGAAACTAGGAAGAAAAGAAAAAGAAACAAAAAGAATTCACCTGGTAGGAAAAATAGCAGACATAATGATGGGAAAAATTGCGATACAAAAATATGTAGATCCAGGAAGTCCAATTGTGAAAACACATATCAATGGAGTTCAAATTCCGAATACATTGATTGATTTAGAAGCAGCAATAAACATCATGAGAAAATAAACCATGGAACAACTCAAGATTCCTAATCTTCTTTACATACCTACATTACTGTAATTAGCAGATAGATCTGTAATCAAACCAGATGGTGTGTTAGAAGATATTTCAGTGTCCTTAGATTCTTGGGAATATCTTGTTGATTTTATGATCTTAACCCCCAATAACAATCTAGGAGGACATCCACTTATATTAGGAAGACCTTGGCTGGCCACAACTAATGCTTTCATTAGTTGTAGATCTGGTGACATGTATATTTCTGATGGGAATTCAACAAAGCAATTCACTCTATATCCTCTAGCAAGAACAATCACAGAAATAGATGACAAAGAATGGATTGATGATGAAAATGGCATTCAGCCTCTCTTTACTATTTCAAATATTAGTGAAGATAGTCAAATCTTGAATACAATGGAAAATATTGAATCATCTCCAGAATATGAACATGATCAATTCCAAGAAAAATCCAATATTGAATATTTTTCATCTAGGCAGATGTCTCTTTATTCTATGGAAGAATTTGGTAGCTATACAATTGAAATCTTTCCAGGGAGAACATTGAACATAAACAATAACTTGGAGAAGTTACAACAGGAAAAGCTAATCAAAACATTACAACAACATTTTACTGCATATGCATGGGAATATACTGACATGAAATGAATTAGTCCTAAGACTTGTATACATCACATCTACATTGAGGAAAATTGTAAACCTATCAGAAAACCTCAAAGAAGGATGAATCCAAATATTAGGGAAATTGTGAAAGAAGAGCTGCAAAAACTGCTGAATATATAGTTCACTTACCCAATTTCAGACAATCAATGGGTTTCCCCTTTAGTGATCATGCCTAAAAATAATGGTAAATGGAGGGTGTGCATTGATTATTAAGAATTGAATAAAGCTACCTTTAAAGATAATTTTCCTTTGTCCTTTATAGATCAAGTGTTAGATACATTAGCAGGTAAGAAGTAATTCTCATTCTTAGATGGTTTTGGTGGTTATAATCAGATTCAGGTGGCACCTGAAGATCAAGATAAAACCACATTTACTTGTCCATGGGGAACCTATGCCTACAGAGTACTTCCTTTTGGATTATGTAATGCACCTGCAACATTCCAAAGAGCAGAACTAGGAATTTTTTCTAATCTAATACATGATTATGTAGAGGTATATATGGATGACTTTACAATCTATGGGAATACATTTGTAGAAGCTTTTGAAAATCTGGAAAAAGTTCTTAAAAGATATAAGGAAGCATACCTTTCACTAAACCATGAAAAATGTTTTATGATGTTTACAGAAGGGATTTTTTTAGGACATCACATTTCAGGAGATGGAATTAAAGTTGATAAATCTAAAGTTGAAGTCATCTCCAAATTATCAATTCCAAATTTTCAAAAGGATGTTAGAAGTTTTCTAGGATTTACAGGATACTATAGACGATTTATAGAAAATTTCACTAAAATAGCATCCCCACTCTTCAAATTACTCACCAAGGCTTGTGAATTCAATTGGAATCCTAATTGCCAGTTAGAATTTGAGACTTTAAAAGCAAGAATTTCTGAAGCACCCATCTTGAGAGGTCCAAATTGGAAACTACCTTTTCACATTTCAACAAATGCTTTAGATACATCTCTGGGAGCTGTATTAGGACAAAAAGATTTGATTCCCTATGCCATCTACTATACAAGTAAGAATTTGACTCCCACCGAGTTAAATTATACTATAACTGAAAAGGAAATTTTAGTTGTTGTTCGTGCTATCAACAAGTTCAGACATTATATAACAGGCTATGAAACCTTTGTTCATACAGATCACTCTGCAATTAGATACTTAATGAATAAAACTATTACTAATGGCAGGGTTACAATATGGCTATTACTCTTGCAAGAATTCAATATTATTGTTGCTGATTTCTTGTCCAGAATTCAAAATATCAAAGATGACACTCTAGTTGAAGATAAGTTTCCTGATGAATATCTTTTGGCAGTGACTACTCAAACCCCTTGGTTTACAGACATTTCCAATTACTTAATCACAGGGAAATTGCCTTCACATTTGTTTCCTAGAGAGAAAAGAAAAATCATTCAAATAAGTGCAAGATACTCATGGATCACTAATGAATTGTATAAAACAGGTCCAGATCTCATGATCAAAACATGTGTTAGGGAAGATCAAATGCTTGAGATTCTTAAGGCATGTCATGATGAGACGTGTGGAGGACACTTTGCTGACAAGAGGACAACCTATAAAATCCTTTCTTTAGGATATTATTGGCCATCCATCTTCAAAGATGCCAAAGAATATGTCAAGAGGTGTGGCAGCTACCAAAGGGTAGGAAAACCTACTTCTTCAAATGAAATGCCACTACAAATTCAGGTACTCATTAAACCTTTTGAAAAATGGGCCTTGGTTTATTGGACCAATTAATCCCCCATCTAACCAAAAGAAGTATATATTGGTATGCACTAATTATGTCACTAAATGGGTAGAGGCTAAAGCATTACCTTTTGCCAATGAAAAATCTGTAGTTAATTTTCTTTTTGAGGACATCTTCACTCGTTTTGGTGTTCCAAGAGAAATTGTGACAGATCAGGGATCTTAATTTACATCTAAAATGGTGAAGAGTCTTGTGGAAGATTATAAGATCAAACATAGGAAATCTACCCCCTATCATCCACAAGCAAATGATCAAGTTGAATCTACAAATAAGGTGATTGAAGGAATTTTCACTAAGACTGTGCATCTACATAGAAAAGATTGGGCAGAAAGGCTTCTTGAAGCCTTATGGGCTTATATAACTACATGGAGGAACACATCGGGACACACACCCTATGAACTTGTTTATGGGAAACAAGTCATGTTCCCTATAGAGTTTCAAATAAAAACCTTCAAGATGGCAATCCAATTGGGACTAGATTTATCAAAGGCACAGAAACATAGATTGGAGCAACTCAACGAGCTTGATGAAATCAAGCAAGATGTAATTCAAAGAACCAGTATAGTCCAACAGCAAAGGGATAAATGGCATGACAAATATATCAAGGAGAAGAAGTTTCAAGCAGAAGATAGGGCACTTTTGTTCGATTCAAAATTCAAAGATTTTCAAGGGAAGTTTCAAACTCATTGGCTTGGGCCATATGAGATTAAAGAAGTCTTTAATAATGGAGCAGTAAGGATAAGGACAATAGATGGAAGAAAAATACCTCTTCTTGTGAATGGTCATCGGTTGAAGATATATCATAAACCAATTTCAAGAGAGGAGTTCATTAAGATTTTCCAGAATAACTCTGAAATGAAGATAGTGAAGAAGAATTCTTCTTCTCCACTAACTTAGCCTTTATTTTTCCTTAAAAAAAAAAAATTATGAGTTTGAAAACCAATCATTGATTGGCATACTTATATAGAAAATACAGGTTGAAAATAATATATTTCTAACATCCTATATTTTCCATTTCCTTTTTGTAATAAGTAGTGACAAAAATTTACATTCATTTGCAGTTTAGAGTATGCAAATGCATAGTCTCATTCCATCTCATTCTGTTTTCATTTTATTTTACAATTCCATTTCATCTCACTGTCATATTCCATTTACATTTTATTTTTACAATTTTATTCCATTTCACCCTATTTCCCATTTTATTTTACATCTCATTTCATCTCACTTTCATAACCCATTTCCATTTCATTTTTACACTCATATTCCATAGCCATACTTCACTTTTCCTTCTTTTCACATTCTGCCACTGATTCCATTCTACAACTAATCTAATTCTGCAACTACAACTTACTTATCAGCTCTGGCACAATTGTACAACTCACAAATAAATCATGAATGTAGGAAATTGAAGGATCAAGTTTTGGAGACCAAACATGCTAAAAGTACCTATGGATCAACACCAAAAGAGTTATCAAGCAAAAGGTTACGTTCTAAATGTAAAATTCAAAATGTATTTCAAATAGAAAGTTAAAAGCATAAGGCATGTATAATATGAATAATCGTATGTCTCCTTAACAAGTCATCCTTTGATTTGACTGCCACTTCATCATACCACATCTTTGCCACATCTTCCATACTCGGTACCAAACGGTCCATAATAACTTCATCATACCACATCTCTGCCCACACTCTCCATACTCTGTACCTAAATGGTCCCTAATAACTCCATCTGTTAATGGTCATGACCATGATTTGACCAACTTATCCACATCTCTCCAAACCCTCATCGTCTACTTATTCCATGCAAACCCGTAGTTCTTTTTCACCATACCCGAAATCAGTCCATTTCATAGACCAGGAGAGTAATTCTGAAGGTTAAGAAACTTTGTGAAACAGAAGCCATGGAACTCATTGTCAGGACAGAGCCAGTAGGAGAAAAATATATGGAGGGATAGCCACAACTTAAGGAGATGCTGCAGAAGGCTGGATGGCTCAATTTCATTGAAAAATTTGATGGCTTCCACAAAGAGATCACAAAATCTTTTGCTAGATCATTTGATGGTACCGAAGTTTGAAATTGGAGACATTAAGTTTGCAGTAACAGAATCTTACATAGGAGAGGCTACAGAACTACCAATACATGGTGAAAGATGGTTCAACAACAAGGAATTCCACAGTGAAGCATGGAAAGTAATCCTCAAGAACCCAGGTATGGATGTCTCAGTGTTTAGAAAAGAAATTCCTATTTCAGAACTTAAAATTAAATGGAGAAGCATTCTTTTGATATTACGTAAATTCATCACCTGTGAGGGGATATTCGGGTGCATGTATGTCTATCATATACATTTATTGATGAACTTTCTAGAAAATGGAGAAATCAATCTCCCTTTCTTCCTGCTAAACAGTTTAAGAAGGATGGATTCAAATGTATAAAAGAAAATAGAATTCATAGACACAACCATGTACCATCATGGGTTGGTAAAGATACTGGTTGAGTTTCATTTGAAAAAGACAAGAGATACTTGGGAAAATTTCCTGATAAGAAACTATTTCCAAGATGCACCAGAGTCACCTGAAGAGGGTAATGTCAAAAGGAGTAGGAGAAAGAAGATATGTATAACCATTCAAAGAAAACTTGAGTCCTAAACCCAGAAAAATGATGAAGAGATAGTCTTTGAAAAATTGATGGAGATCAGGGAACAAATCAAACAAAAAGGGAAGATGAAAAAGAAAGTTGGTGAAACTACTGGAAACAAGCCTAAATCTTCATTACAACAAGATGATAAAAAATTAATCTCTGAAGAGTTGACAGATATTAGGAAACAAATCAAGAGAAAATAAAAGATAAGGAAGGAGAAAAAGGGTACAAAGGAAGAGAACATAAGTCCTATACAACTTAGAAGGAGCTCTAGGCTCTAAGGTATGGTAAAAAAGATATCATCGAAGGGAACGGAGTTCATAAATCTAGAAGAAGAAACCCTAGTACCATTTCCTAATAATGTTCCATCTGCACACAGTCCTCAAAATTCTCCTGAACAGTATTTTGAAGGTAGCCCCAACAGAAGATCTCCAGGAATAGACCCAGTGCAGCTACAGATATGTGATTATATAGAATCACTGGAGAAGAAGAATACCTCAATGGATCCATAATCCTCTATCAATCCAGAACCCTCTATCAATCCACAAGAGCCTCTAATTGACTCTCTCAAATAGGAAATCTATGAGTTAGAGATATTGAACAGACATATCAAGAAAGAAAATGAAACCTTGAGGGAACAAATTAAATTGGACAACGCTATTCATGATAATACAATACTACATCTAGGGCTATGGTATAAGAAGAATAGATAGTTGAAGAGGAAGAATAGAAGCTTGAACATAACAGTCATCAACCTTAAATACAGGCTTCTTATGAAGAAACTCAAAATGGCAGTCACTTCAAAGAGGAGCAAAAGAAAAAAATTAGATGTACTAGTAGAAGTGTCTGAGCAAATGCAGTAGGAAAGAAGAATTCACATTTTTGACAAATTGCATGAAGACATGCAATGATTTTGCAGTGGGGTATGTTGAACCTCAGAATTTACCTCTCCTTGACAGCTTTTCTCACTTCTTTCCCTTTCTTTTCCATAAGATTACAGATCCCCATCAATGATAACTGATAGGTTTTGTCTTAAGGAGGGAATTAAATGATTGACATGTTATATTTTTATGTTTTTGCTATCTAAATAAATTTTTTCAAATTAGTTACAAAACACAGCCTACTCTACAGCTAACTGTGTATTCTGTAGCTACTTCCATGGTCTGGCAGGTTCCAGGTGTCAAATGAAGAAACTGGCCACATGGGCATATTTAGAATCGTCTCCACATGGAATCTAGCATAGTCACTCAACCCAGATCGATAAGCAAGCAAGCTCAAGATTGTAGTCAAAGGTGGAGTCAAACATATAATACCCATAAGCAATATGACTCTTCATCTACTCTTTCATGGTTAATCAATAAATCCAACAGTTACGTTGCAGCATTAACTCAGATCAGCCACCTGTGTTAATGGTTCTGTTGCAAACTTCTCGCTCAAATTCAAGTCACCTATAGCTAATCAGACATTTACGTAGTCCTATTGTAATACATATAGGCCACATGTTGCTAGTTTTCCTCAAAGACAGTTACGATTATTTCCTTTTAGATACTGGTTGTACAGAACTGAGGGGGGTTCGAAGAATTTGATGTATTAAGTTCAAACTTTCAGCTCTGTATTTTTGGACTTCATTCTTGTTTATAATATAAAATTGTGTGTTGACCAATGATCATTTAAAAATGGAATTTTCAATTAGTTAGCAGCTCAACCCAGTCAGTTGCAGAGGACCCCTGCACTGAAGGAGGTTTTATTTCCATTCATTTTCTGTTTAGTTTTAATTTCATCATTTTCTTTTAGCAGCATTTCTAACTTAGGTTGATTTCTTTTAGTTTGATTTATTTTAGTTTTGATCAATAGCATAATGTTAAAACTCAATTGTGCATGTTTCTCCAACACATTTCATGAAAGGAAACGATTTTGTTTCTAAACTGAGTAAGGTTGAAGTTATGAGAATCATTGTTGACTAGTTTACTCACTGTTTTGTTATTTATTTTCTAGTTCAGATTGTCAATACATTGCGTTAATGAATGTTTTTTATCACCATTTCAAGTTGATACTCATCCTAAACTAAATTGTTAAACATTCACTTCACACAATGGTTGAAATCAATTAGTTACCTTCTGCATGTTTTCATTTAGTTCTCTAGATCATAAAGTATACAAAGTTGCTTGTATTCCATCTCAAGAAGGTTATCTTTCAAAATTGAAGGTTACAATAACTAGAAGTACTTCAGTTGATTTCATTCTTTGTATTTATTTCAACATGCATTACAACTTCACCTTTTTAAGAATTAGATTCATGACTTAGGATTAATGACAAGATAGGACAGATGCTTTGTTTTTCCTTCTTGTAAATTAGATTTTGACTAGTTTTAAGCTCTTGGTTCACCTTTAGGAAGTTTAGATTCAATTTCTCATAGTTCAGATTGTACATCATTAGGAATCAAAGAACAAAAACCCCCAAAACAATATAAAATTACAAAATAAAAAAGTAGGAAGGTTTAACTAAGCACATATAGTGCACTACACTTCATCAGCTTAAAAAACTCACTTGATAATTTATGCAAGCAATTTAGGACACTAAATTGACCAAACAGTTTTGTTTTAGAATGATTTCACCATCAAAATGCTATAATTTTTGGAAGAAAGTTCAATATATCATATGGATTGGATTGAGAAAACAGTAGGAGTAAATGATTCACTTATTTGTTTTCAAAGAACATAACATAATCTTCCTTGTAGTCCAATCAGTACTAAACATCAATGCATAGTCAGTGAGAGCATCTCGTTGGGCATCTCTTCTGGTTTTGATTAAATAATACCTTAAGACAATGTGTTATAAAATTGTAATATTATAGGGTGTTGTGACCATTTAGGCAGAGGTTTGCAGGGATTCAAGACATGTGGAAATCTGGAGCACTCGATATTTAAAAAAAAATTCTCAAAGATGATGTTTATGCAGATTTAATTTCACCCAAACTAGACTAGGCCCCACTGAGCCTTGGTGTTTTACTTTGCACTGAGTGTTCGAGGATTCACCGCAACATTGGTGTACATATATTAAAGTTCATATCTTTAACCCTTTACCCTAAGTCTTGGAACCCTTTCGTTATCAATGTGTTCCAATCACTTAGTAATACTTGTGCCAACTCAGTATAGGAGGATCTTCTAGAATATGGGAAGAATTTGAGAGAAGATGGTATCTATGGAAGGTGAGTCACAATTGAATAAGAAAATATATCATATGCCTATTAGAAAACTAGGTGATAGAGATAACCTTTCGAAAAACGAAAAGGCCATCTAGCAAAAATATGTTGGAAAATGGTTTGTACTTAAACCAAAGATAGATCCTTGTCCACCATCAGGTGGTTGTCAAAAATGGGATTTTGTATATATCGACCAAGCTTGCATTGTAATTTGTTTTGCAGAGGTATTGACATTATTTGTAACCCCTAGATTTGTTATGCACGGTGATGAGGAACATGACCTAGATCACATTTCAATGGTTGTTGAAAAATTGGCCACAATTCTATTTTGTGTAAATAATGATCCATCTAAGGTAATTTGTGCCATGTGCCAAGGAAATTACACCATTAAGGTTTCAAGATTGTGATCTTGCCAATACTTGGTTAGTTTTCATCCTTTTATTGAAATATGGCACATTTGCAAGAAAAACATATTGTTGGGTGTGGAGCCTGATTATCTTTTGTATTCAAAGGTATCGCCGCATTGGACCCTAGTTTGAAATGGGGCGACAATGCCGCCCGTAAAATATTCGCTGCAGGGAGGGTCCTGCGGGGGGGTGGTTGCGACCTTTTGGGAGGCCCCGCCCCCCCCCCCTTGGCGGAGTTCAGGGGTCGTACCCCCGAAGCTAAGATGATGTAAATCTGCCTTATTAAGTATATATTCTAGTCAATCTGGGCCTTTCATTAGGCGAGATCTGACAGTAGAAGTTGTTTTTAATTTAGGGTTTTTGCCCTAGAAGGCAACCCCTCATTATTATGAGGGAATTGTATTGCGGTCTAAGTAGATTGTTTCTAAGTGAAGAAAGAAGGAGATTGAGAGCAAGAGGGAGTTACAGTGGATCTGTTGTAGGGTTGTTCTCTCAGTTTGTTGGATTTATAATAAAAGAAGGGATTGGTATTTCTTCTTGGATGTAGCCCACATTGGGTGAACCACGTATATCTGTGTCTCTCTTGTTTTATGTGTTTTCCGTGTTTATATTTCTGCAATATTTTATGTGTTCCATTGCTCTGTAATATATAATTTTCTAACACATATAAAGAGAAAACTGAAATGGGCACAACCCTTGTGAAAGTTCTTCCATGCATGCAACATGAATATATAATTGCATAGGTTAAAGGTGAAAACAAGGCTCACATTAATGATATTAGTGAAGGATACCTAACAATTGAACTCAAAATAATTGTTTTCCAAATTATTTTAACAATGTTCTAGAGACACTAAAAGGTTCAAGTCTAACCCTCACTAATGTGTATAGGGATGAATGTGAAAAATACACAAAATTTACAATTCAAACCATTCATGGGCACACTCAAGGAGACAAGACAAGCCTTGTTGCAATAAAGAAGAATCCAGAAATTGACCATGTTGATTTATATGTCCATGAGATATCTTTTTGGTCCATCTTAGATGTTGCAATAAGAACAAGGGTTTCATTTGACAAGGAAAATAGAAAATGATAATAAAAAAATCCATGACATGGGATGAAAATTTTCTTTGTAAATGGAGTTGTATAATACTGCTTTCCTATGCCCTGTATGTCAAATCCTCAAAAACAAGTTTATGAACAAAATTGTTTCTTCTCAAATGATAGCTAAGCAATAGTATTAAGGTTACCAAGGATGCAAGCTAAGTAAATATTGTGTGCTGCAACAAAATTTGATGTAGCCCTTTTATGGATAGATATGGCATGTGGAAAAACAAGTCCATGTTTATGTTATTAAAGCAAGATTTTCATGGGTGGAATTGTAGCAAGAAGGCCATTTTATAAAAAAAATGATATTTCTAGCAATGCATTTGATCACAATCATTGAGGTCATTATAAAAAATTATAGTTATTCTTGCTATTGAGCAAGGTTTTACAAGTGATAATGTTGTAGTGACCCAACCTAAGATCAACAAAATTGAATTAGGAAGGCCTCCCTTTATAACCCATGCATACACATCAAGAGTGGCCATAAATAGACAACTTATTTCTATAGGGAAATAATAGAAATTTGTGGAGTTCATAAATTCATCACTAGTGACCACGATGGCAACAAAAGCTGCAACAAATAGATTAGGAACTGGCCCATATGAAGAGAAAGGCATCTAATGATACCTGGAGTTGCAAGGAAAAACATTGATGTTAGCTCATATTTAGAGCTCGAACATCGAAGAGATATTGTATGTTTGTAGAGATGTGTATAAGACTTAAGAGAATGTGCCTAGATCTATGTGCTATAATGACGTGGAATTAAAACCTGCGTATCATATTTCTTTTTACCACCATGAATAGTGCCAAAAGTAATACCTCTTGAAAATAAACTTTTTAAGCAATTTCAAAAAGAGAAGAGATTACTTCTAGAAATGCAAAGGATATTTATATACATTGAATATCTAAAGAATGACATCATATATTAAAATAACAAACCCAATCACACAGTGACAAAAATCTAGTGTTATCTCACCTCAATTGGTGTCATGAATTCTAAATGTTTCTCCCAACTGGACTGACTTGTTTTCTTGTTAAAATAATATCTACACAAGATTAGAATATTGTAATTCACTCAAAAGTTCCATTACAATTTAGGTATTGTAAAACCTATAATTAGTAGGTACTGAAATGTACAAATTAAATTTCTTCCTAGAGCAAGTAAGTTCACAAAGCTTCCAATGTATTAGATACAAAAGTTCTTTGTTGCATAATATAAAATTATAAACGATTTTAATGCTTATAGTATTTATGTTGAAAGTATTAACTAAATATAAATTCAACATATAAGCAATGGGAAACACCACAAGATCACAACTACATGTGTCCCTCATCTTGCTACTCATGATATCAACCTTGTTCCTTCACTTTTGACTAGATAGTGACAAATAAAAACAAATAATACACCTTTGAATTACCATTTCCCATACCTTATTCCGTCCATGGCAGTATGTTCTTGCCAATACAAAGAACTTTGTAAGTTGGAATTACCAGATTGTACAATAACTCCCTTTAGAATACAAAATAAATTTCATGTCAGTTCACATACCTACCACTCACATGACTAGAAATATAGTAACTAGTGTAGTGCATTATTAAGAAGAGAAAAAGCATCAACTTGAAAGTAACTTACCTTGAACAAATATTACAATTAAAATAGCCATATTTCTTACCAGACTCAGGTGTAGACGTATTTTTTACGTATTTTATTGATAAAAAAATAGACAAGACAAGTTATGACATGTACTGAGATTCCACCAATATGTTTTCAGAAAGACAGAAGACTTTTCATTTTTGAACCAGGCGTTTGATTTGATCCAAGTGGGGTTTATTTTCCCTTGACACCTGACGAAGGGCCCTTTGCACCTTGTTTTGGATAAGGAGTTGCAATGTGTTCTATATTCTTTCCTTTGTCAACACTTGGAACATAAGCAAGCAATTGCAAAGAAGTCATGTCAGCTAAATACAGCCAAAAAATTATTTCTGATCACAATATATCATGCAAAAGTCACTTTTTAGAGACAATTGATTGTTGTGTTACCAAGTTCAAAACAAGTGGCGAAGTTCAAAACACCTGTGAGAACTTTTAACCCATTGATCTATTTATTACTTTTCTTATATGTTCCTACAAGGATCAAACTTTCCCAATACTCTTGAGTTCCAACATTTTTTGCTTCCCATATAGATAAAACATTTTCAAAAGAAGAAAGGCTAGGGCATTGGTGTTTAGATAAAGAATGTACTTAATATTAGGATATAAAATTAAATTGTTATTATCTAAGAAAATCTCCAATAGTTTTAATAGTTTGATTAAATAACATATAAACAAAAAATGATTAAAAATCTACTTTGTAAGACATCACCTGACATTACTAAAGCATCAAAAAGTTGACAGATGAATGATAACGATAACATCCACAGTTTTGTTTATTTAATAAAATCATTCAAGCATAGTTACTGATCAAACGAGAAAATTACCGATTATCCATTTTTTGGTGTAGCAAAAAAAGCACCCGATTTTGGAAAGTGGTTATTCAGAATAATCCTTTTTTTTTTAGCATATTTTTGGCACTTTAAATTTTCTTATGAACATTTTTTTTATATGTGAGTAATTTTCATGTTAATTTTGAGAAGTGTTGATGCAACATCAACCCCATTTTTTTAGAAGGTTTATTTTTGACACTTTACATTTTCTAATGTCTTCTTCTCCCCTAAGATATTATTTTTAAGTGTTTATTATTTGTGTTTTTTATTTTTTCCAATTTGTTTTTAAAAAATCTTCATTTTTCGCATAGTTTAAAAAAAAAAGAAAAAAAAAATCAATATTTTAAAGTTAGGATTTTCTATATGTTTATGTATTGTTGATGTAGCCACAATGGCGGTCAACACCCAAATCACCCTCTCTTTGAGCTACCCACTAATTCCTGGCTCCACTTCACAAAAAAAATAATTAAAGTTACAAAATTTTCAACAACCAACACTTCCTTTTGAACCCTCCAATCGATGTAGGGTAAATCAGTCTCGAATCAATGTTGTCTTCTCCTATGATAAAAAAATAATGTCTATATACAGTGAACCTCCATTGTTCATAGTCCACCTGTCTTTTCTGAAAACCACAACAAAAATCTAGAAAACAACTCAAATCGAAAATTACTCTGTTTCTGAATACCTGTGTTTTCTTGCACATACAATTAACCAAAAAATGAATTGGATTCAAATCACCCAGCAACACTTCAACCACACTTCAATTAACTATTATCTCAATTTCGTCCTTACTTGTTTGGCTCAACAATAAATTGAAACCAGATTGTCAATAATCCATTAAATGTAGCAGGCTGCCTTTAGATATTTAAACACAACGATTTTCTTCACCTTCTAAGTAAACCTGCAAACAACGATTTCATTAAAATTCTTCAATACATGGCAGTCATATCTCAAACAAATTCTCAATCCAATGAAAAATACTTTTTTAACATTGATTTCACCATTCTAACTTCATCATGTTCCTGTACTCATAAAACTCACCCAATATGCAGAGATATATGCTATTTCATAATGAACAGAAATTTACAGAGTCTATTCATATGACATTCGAAACAGAATGCTCCTTTTCATGTATTAATCAAATGCACACAAAAATTAAATAAATTTACATAAGATATTATGTACCTTCACAACCTTGATTACATTTAGTAGTATTCCCTTCTCTGACCTGGTTTTCTCTATTTTAAATTGGCCTCCTCAATGCCTTCAAGGCTTACAAATATATAGAAACAATTACATAGTTATGGATCATTCTAAATCCATGTATTCTCCATAGATCACTCAACTAATCCTAAAATCTCTCAATGATCCCTTGAGTATCTCAACAACTCAACTAAATTCTTTATTCTAGGACTCTTTAATCCCTAAGCTAATATCTCTCCTATTTTCTCATAATTGAGAATATTTATAATTAAAGTCTCACACACATATTCCTCATTCAAATCATTAAAAATATACAAAATTTCCTATTAAGAAATTAAAAATATCACACCCCTAAGTCACTCAATCATACAATGATTTTTCAAGCCAAATGCTCCCACATCAACTGTTAATTAATATTTCAATGCACATCAAATAATTGTCGCTAAAAAACCAATATTTTTAAACATATGACAAAAAAATACTCATTTTCAATATAAATAAAATGAAAAAATACACATTTTGAGACTTTTTGTTAAAAATGAAACGCTAAATAAACAATTTTTATGGAAAAATCTTAAGAGAAAAAACCTTAAAAAATAGCATTTTTTATGAATTTTATATAAAAAATTAATAGTAATCATTTTTTTTGCAAAAAATAATGATTCACATAAAAATTAAACTGAAAATTAGATAATACAAATATTAGACATATAAAAACAATAATGAAATACTCATTCTTCTCATAAAATCTCAAAATCTAAACATTACAAGTAAAACTAATGAATAACTCTCAAAATTGAGTTTTATTTGCTAGCATAACTTAAACTTAATCAATAATATCAACTAATCCATGTTCAACATCTTCTAGACCTTCATTAATGCCTTCTTCCACAATATTTTCTGCTTCAATTTGGTCATTGTCCTCTTCTAATGGATCTTTCATGTCTGCAAATATTCCAAAGTGTCATTTTCCAATCATTCCATATATTAATGGTGGTTGAGGTTCCGATGTCTTTTTTACCACACGTGATTCATTAAAATCCCTTTTCGTCAAGCCAACTTCTTGCATTGCATCAGGAAGAAATTGAAGAGCATTAAATCTTTGTTGAATAAAATTGCATTATAGTGAGTCTTTTTCAATGGCAAAGCAATTTCTCCTTTTTTGTAGGAAACATGCTAGTGTTGTACCTAATCATCAAGCACAAAAGAAATAATTAAGTAAATTAGTATAAACACATAAAAACTAAAAAATAAAATATTAAAATTTAATTTTATATAATAAAAATTACCTAAACCTGAGAATAAATTCAAAATCCAATCTCCTTCATTTGAACATAAATCTAAAAGATAGTTAATCAAGGCTTGCAGTTTTTGATAAATGTTCATTAGCTCTCCTTTTGCATCTTTATCCTCATATGTTAGTTTTCTTACGACAGCGTCATGAACCAATACTTGACTATGACTCTTTCCATCTACTCGATTTAGAGGAATATGTTTATAACTATCATCTTTTGTCCAACATTCAACATGTATGAACTCACAATCATTTATAATAGTCTGATCTTCAGACAAAACAAGATGTGACTTTTGCCTGTAACATGACATACTAAAAACTCAATTAACTTGTACATAAATAAATAAAATTAATGTTAATTAAACATACAATTTAATGTCTTAACATGTAAGCTACATCCTTGAGTTTTCTTTTCCCTTGAAGCTTGTTAATAACATTGCAAATTGTGTGTCTAAATAAAATGTCGCAAATCTCCAAAGTGGTGATATTGTGACTTCTTGAAATCCCGTAACCACTAACCACTTTACTAAAATCTTGATAAGTATAAGGTTCACTATCATATCCAATGTCTGGGAAATTGAAACCATGAGGAATATTTGCAATAACTAGGGCATATTCCCTTTTAGGTATGAGTTTTGCAGTGTCTTCACAATCACCTTGTATTATTTGATATTGGATAGTGTCAATCCCATTCCTAATGAAATGAGTAAGAGTAGGATCAAGTTCAACATTCCTAAGACATTTCTTTTTAGTATTTCCATCTTATTTTTTTCAATAAAGCTTTTGAAAGTACTTGGTACTCCATTTGCATCATTCTTCGACATCTTTAACGAAATAAAAAAATATATAAGTAATAAAATAAAAATAGTTTACATATGAATAAAATGGATGTATAAATTAACATACCTTATTGAATGCAAGATAAAAATCTTTAAGTGTTGTCATAGAACTTGATTCTGGGTAGTTGCGCACAACATCATCCCAACTCTCTTCATTCAACATTTTAACCATATGTTCTTGTATTTTCATATAAATCTTCTAACTGAATAAATAAAGTAAATGTTTTTAATATAGTGATATGTATAACAAATACCACCAACAACAATATGTTATATTTAAAAGAAAATTATAATCCAAGAAAAATTAAAAATAATTCAACAAACTTACTTTGAAATTTTGCGCACATTTCATCCAATGATAATTCACTTGACTTCACACAGCATAGTATTGATTTGACTAGTTTCTCATCCTTCACTCCTTACATTGTTCTCCAAAGTGTGATAGTCATATCATCTTAAAGTTGCTTCATTTCAGGGCCGGTCTTACTGTTGGTACATATTATGAGTTCATACTTTTTAACCTTCTGATTTTTTATGGAAATATTCTCACACTGGTCAAAAATATCTTCAATTATGTTGAGCCCCAAACTTGCATCTTTCCTACACATTTTTCTAGCTTCTTTCCATTTACCTGAACCTCCTAAGCTGTCAATATCATTGCATATTAGTTATAAAAGAGCATTTAAAGTGGTTTCTTGACTATGTCTTTGTGTTGCTATTTGAACTAGATTTTTTCTTATGAGCTGTGGAATCTTGTCACTTTCCCTAGTTGGTTCAACTTTCCGTAGTTGTTTTTGTTAAAGTCTACATTGAAAGTGTCATCACGCAGATCAAGCCACATGGGCAAGTTGGAAATGATGTGGACATGGTTCAGGTCCCATTGCTCCAGTTGGATTCGTCAAAGGAGGCCGTAGTCAATGGGGGTCAAGCGGTGGTCAAACAGGAGAAGTCCTATAGCAACAGGACTCCGTTTCAAGCACGTGAAGACTTCCGTGACCGTTTCCAAATTTTTGGAGGCACGCTGACACCTGTAGGCTAACCACAATGTGGATCCAACAGTCGTTTTTAATAAGATTTCCTAATCTCAGAAACCATGCTACTAAATCCATGGACATTGTTCTTCACATGTCCTCTGTTCATGTAGTTTTCTAGAAAGACAGTTATGAAACCTTTGTTATAAATAACGCGTTCTGATACGCATAGTAGCTAGCTTTTGATATGTAATTTTTATTGTTAGGAACCATTGTGCCACGACACTAGCTTATTGATGTAGCTCTGTTTTGAGATATATATAAGAAGACTTTGTTCTCCATGTTTGCATGAACGTGATTTTGAATTGATCATCTGTTGGTCGAGGTTGCAGAGGGCCCCTGCACACTGAGGTTTCATTTTTCTTTGTCATTGTATAGTCTTTATGCATCATTGCTTCATTTTCACTACATATGTTTTATGATTATTCATTTGTGTATATATTTCTAACATGTCACTGTTGTTCATGATTTTACAAGTCTTATTTAACGTTGATCAGTGTGTGCAGGTTTCAAGATAGAGTAGGCAGCCCGGGCATTTGCATATAATTTTCATGATGACTAGTGATATGGAATTGATCCTCTGCTGATTTTGTTTTTCCTAGTTTCTTTTAATTCCCATTCTGTTTGGTTGAGTTTAGTTTTGATCATTTGCTTTGTTAAGTTAGTTAGAAATCAACTTGCTCATTTCATTGAAAGTTACCTACGAAAGCCATAGCGAGACTACTGGCGAGGGATTGAAATATGGATGTTGTGGATTGATTTTAGTTTCCTTTTCTGCAATTAGATCATTAGATCGCTCATTTCATTGACAGTTACCTCCAAAAGCCATAGCGAGACTACTGGCGAGGGATTGAAATATGGATGTTGTGATTTAATGTTAGTTTACTTTTCTGCAATTAGATCATTGGATTGCTCATTTCATTGACAGTTACCTCCGAAATCCATAGCGAGACTACTGGCGAGGGATTGAAATATGGATGTTGTAATTTAATGTTAGTTTACTTTTCTGCAATTATATAATTGGATTGCTCATTTCATTGACGGTTACCTCCGAAAGCCATAGTGAGGGATTGAAATATGGATGATGTAATTTGATTTTAGTTTTACTTTCTTTGCAATCTTTGATTTCTTTGAGTGCAATAGCTTAAATCAATTTTTTGTATTTAGGTAGCGGCAGAGATGATAGTTTCATAATCAGTAGTTCATCAATTACTTGTTTTAATTCGCAGCATCTTTTCATTCTTGATTCAAGTATTATTTTTTTTACTAGTATATTCTAAGAAGTGTTAAGTTGTGGGAATCCTTACAAAGGACATAATTGCCTTAAAACTTATAACCAGACTTGCCTTCTAGAAATTTAGGAATAGGAATTCCATAAACAAAGATAAAAACCCCCAAAACAACATAAAAATGAAAAACGACAAAAGTAAGAAATAGGCTATCTTGCACATATAGTGTGGCACACTTCATCAGCTTACGAATCTTGGATTGACAATTAATGTAGCAATTTAGGACACACTAAATTGACCAAACATTTTGGCGCCATTGCCGGGGAAATGTAACTAGGTAGCCAATTTCTTAAAAAAAATAATAATAAAAAGAAGGGAAAATTGATAACTTCTTGAAGTATGCTCTCCTATTGCACCTAGTGTGATCTAGAGGATCAGAAAAGAGAGTTATTGATTCAATAATTTCTTAAGTATGCTCTCTTCTTGCACCTAGTGTGACCTGGAAGATCAAAAAGAGAATTATTAGCCCAACTTAAAAATAAAAATGTCATGCATAGAGCAAGAGATTCTAGGGGAAGGTTTATAGCTAGAGCCAAGAGTTCAATTTTCACAACTCCAGCTTCTTCAAGGCATAGACAAGATTCACCATTATCTACTCCTAGACTTAAGATTCCTGGAATTCAAGGAGAAGTAGCTAAATTAGAGGATTCTCCTACACTATCTACCAAGTCTCATCTAGGAGAAGACCCTTTCTTTACTTCTGCAGGAGAGCATATTGTAATCAAAGAAGTAGAATCACCTGAAGAAGAAAAGGAAGAAACTCCCTCTCATCCACCCTTGATAGAAGAACTAGAGGACTCTGAGGACTCTGAAGAAACTATCATGACAGAGGAAGTAGTAGATGGATTTGGAGGTAGAGGTAGAGGTAAAGGAGGAAATAATGGAGGCAACAATGGTGGAGGTGGAGGTAATAATGGAAGAAATAGGGAAGGAGATAACTCGTTTGGATTCCCTATAGTTGATGAGGAAACTCATACAATGATGGAAAACATCTCACCATCTTTCCTCCCCAACTTTTATGGATTGCGAAGTGAGGATCCTAAAACATTTTTGTTTGAGTTTGAAGTAGTGTGCCGAACCTATGACTATATGGACTCTCAAAAACTCAAACTGTTTCCTTCAACATTAAAGGAAGCCGCTTTGAAATGGTTTATGGGATTAGTCACCCAATCTATTAGGACTTGAAATGATATGAAACAAACATTTTTGGATAGATACCTGGATTATTGCATGCTCACTAACCACAAGGATGAGGTATTCAAAATGATGCAAAAAAAAGATGAAAACTTAGAGGATTTACTTGAAAGATTTCAATA
This sequence comes from Pinus taeda, assembly GCA_000404065.3. Classification (NCBI taxonomy): domain Eukaryota; kingdom Viridiplantae; phylum Streptophyta; class Pinopsida; order Pinales; family Pinaceae; genus Pinus; species Pinus taeda. The sequence goes on along the minus strand of APFE031274517.1, from coordinate 12,651 downwards.
CAACTTAAAGAGAGAAAAGATGAGCAACTTAGATGACGAAACTTTGAAATACCTTTTATTGAAGGCCATTAGAGATGAATGGATAGATATTTTAAACATGATGGGGAAGGGAGACATTTCTCAACTTCCACTTCGTGACATAGCAGAACTATGTGTCCATCTCTCAAGGGGAAAATCTAAAATGAGAAAAGGGCCTAGAGATCCTTCTCTTATCAGGGTAAACAAATTTGCAACTGGATCAGTAAGTAGGGCAGAGATTGGCAATATGCTTGATGAATTCAAAACTGATATCTTAGGGAGCCTTAGTGAACAACTAGACACCCTTAAAATTCAAAACAAGCAGAAAGCAGAAACTGATGCTTTAGCCATCTTTTGTCCGAAATGTAGGAAGAAACATGCTCTAAGGGAATGCCCCTTAGATGCAAAAGTTGTAGAAACATGTATGATTTGCTCAGAGAATCATGAGACCAAGGATTGTC
>APFE031274516.1:20556-32425 GCA_000404065.3 Pinus taeda | reverse complement strand
TGTTATGCTTCTTAACCTGCAAAGTAATACCGAACAGAGAATATGCGAGAAAAAATACCCAGAACACAGAATATACGAAGAAAATATACCCAGAACACAGAATAGCAATGATTTTATTACTCAGAGAGAAATGTTCACAGGCCTCTTCGAGGGGGCAACCTCCAATAGAGCAGAGCTCGATTACAAAACAAGACACGATGCTCCTCGCAGGGAGTCTTTATCCTTTATATATGACTCATACATGTAATACCATGGATCAATACCATGGGTTTTATTAATACCATCTACCTAATACTAGGCCCATTTGCAACTAACTGTGGTCCCGTAATAAATAGCGGGTTAACAACTTACAATTATTAATATGGGCTTTATTGACTCTTTATTATGACGTGATCCCACTACATAAATAAGGGGGTTAGGGTGGGACCCTAACAGGTGTACAAACTTCCTGGGGTATACATCCGACCGAAACAAAGACCTCTAAATAATCATTCTCCACACCCAACATACTCAATGTGGAAGGCATTGACGAACCTGTTTCTGAATAGCAATGACCATAGGAAGTTGGCACTGAAGGACAAAATTAGAAAGATCAAGATGGAGAAGGGTGACTCTATTCTGAAATAATTGACCAAGTTGACTCATTTCCATGATGAGCTTGGAAGTGTCACGATTATTGTTGCCGAGAATGATATGGTGAGCCTAGCTCTTCTTGGACTTCCCAAGAGTTGGCATAGTTATCAGGACTTTGACAATGGAAGGGAGAAGCTTCCAGATTGGGAACGACTGTGGTTGGGTTTGGTATAGGAAGAGATATAGAGGAAAACCAGAGAAAAATCCTCATCAAATACTGATGATCAGGAAATGCCTTAGCGGATAAGGAAAAGAAAGGGAAAGGGAAGGAATCCAATTCCAAATCAGATAATTTTCATGGAGGTAAGAAGAAGGACATGTCAAAAGTCAAGTGCTTTAATTGTCATGAGCTGAGACATTTTGTTGCAAATTGTCCACTCAAGAAGTCCAAGAAGAAGCCCTTAGGAGGAGTGGCAAGTGAGGCTCGTGCTTCGCAATTCGAATTGGACTTTATCCTCATCACATGTATGGTGTCATTGATGATGGATAGTGTATGGTACCTAGATAATGGAGCTTCTTTCCACATGACTAGTAACAAGGATCTCTTAAGTAACTTGGAGGAGAAGGATCTCTAGATGCATATCATGATGGGTGATGACGGGAGGTATAGTGGTACCGAGCTTGGTATAGTTACCTTTCAGAGGGAGTCGGGTGCTCCCCTCACTTTGTGAGATGTTATGTATGTTCTTGGTTTGAAGAAGAACTTGGTATTTGTTGCAATGTTGGAGGATATAGGATATGATGTGATATTTAGTAAGGGAAAGGTGCCTTCGTCACATAGCCACATGATAGGTAAAAAGGATGGGGATTCACGTGAAGAATCTCTACCAGTTGGAGGTAGAAGGTGTAGTGACGAGACATCAGTGAGTTGTGGCATAGGTGGTTGGGTCACTTGCATCATGGCACTTTGAAAATCATGCAACAAATTTCTACTGGCCTTCCCATAGGTACACTAGAGCAAGTTGACACATGAAAATGGTGTACTTTGGGAATATTCACCAAATCTTCCTTTCACAACAAAGAAAGTCGAGCATAGGCGATCCTTGATCAAGTCCATTCAGATATGTGTGGATTGTTCTAGAAAACATCCACGACCAAGCACATGTAATATGTTATTCTGTATCTTTTTCAAGTAGAAGAAAGATTAAACTTTTGCAAAATTTTGTGCATTTAAAGTATTGATTGAGAAATATATGGGCAAGAAGGTTAAATCTCTCAGGAGTGATAATGATGGAGAGTATGTGTCGAATGAGTTTAAAAAATTCTGTGCAATAGAAGGCATTAAACGAGAGTTAACAACATCTCATAACCCACAACATAATGGGGTGGCTGAAAGGAAGAAAATAAGCATTATAGGGTTGGCATGGGCGATGCTACATGATCAAGGCCTACCACTACACTTGTGGGCCGAGGCATGCAACACAACTATTTATTTGTAGAATAGGATCCTTCATCAAATTCTTGGGATGAGTACAACAGAGGAGAATTTCTCAAGGAAGAGACCAGATGTGGGTCACTTCAATATTTTTGGATCATCGATATACTTCCATGTGACAAAAGATGCATGGAAGAATCTTGAGTTGACAATAGGTTTGAGGATATTTGTGTGGTACATTGATACACCTCACAACTATCATGTGTATCTTCTAACCACTAGGATGAAAATGGTTTGCAGGGATGTAAAATTCGATGAAGAGAAGACCATGAGATGTTCCCTTGAGAGGGAGTTTCAACTACATGCAGTTGAGGAGATTTTAGCTCCTAAGGAGGAACCTTAGATTGATGTGGAGCAACCACATGCAGAGGATTCGGGAGTGGAGACATCCACTCAAGCAGATTCTTCTAGATATGGGAGAAAGCACACTAGAGAGACTGATAGGTTATTGAATGACGCGAGAGAGAATGTGGGATCATTCACACCATAACGCAGGCAGAGGAGGTCACCTGAGAGGTACACTAGATACATGGCTCTTATGAGTGGATGTGTTGAGACAAAGCCATCTTCTTTTGAGGAGATAGTGCAAAAATCAGTTTGGGTTGATGCCATGGTTGAGGAGTTTGACTCCATTGTCAGGAACACTGTTTGGGATGTGTTCCCAAGACCAACATACCAGTCAGTGGTGAGTTCCTGATGGCATTACAAGGTAAAGCAAGCAATGAATGGGAGTGTGGAGAAACATAAGGCCAGGTTCATGGCACGAGGATTTTCTTAGGTGGAGTGGATTGATTACGATGAGACCTTTTCTCCTGTTGCAAGGTACTCATCAATCTGATCCATTTTGGCAATGTCAGTGCAGATGGGTTGAAAGATAGATAAGATGGATGCAAAGACTACCTTTGTAACAACCATGGTGAAAATTCCATGTAATAAAAGTTAAAAACAATAACCACGATTGATGGAACATTTATTCCAAGCTGAATGTTGGGCAAGACATCCTAGGGAGTGTTCATTTGGTTTTTTATGGCTAAGGAAATTGACAAAGGCAATGGCTAAGGCATTAAAAAGAAGAAAGGAAATTTTGGCACATTTATTTATGAAAATGATGGAAATTAGGAGAAAAAGGAGGTGAAAGTGATGGGCCTCTAAATTAGACATAAATTAAGGCCCATGCCTCTAAATTAAACATAAATTAAGGCCCATATAACCATCCTTCAACACATTAAACCTCTCTTTTTGCATTAGATAATGTATGTTTAACTTTAATATGTTCATTAGGAAGGTTTATGAATAATTGCATATTTGTGCCTAATATTATTTATTTTTGTGGAATATTATGAGAATATTGGGCAGATTATGAAGATTTGGAGGAGGAGATAATTTAGGGACTTGCTCCCTACTACAGGAGGATCAATATTAAATAATAAATCAACAAGATATTATGGAAATATGGCACAAATTGTGGAACTCCAATGATTGAGAAAATATAGGAATGTGTTCCCTGCCATTTAATGCAGATTCCTAGTATTGGGAACCAAATCCACTAATCAAGGGATTTTGGTGGGGAAATATTTCTCTTTTCATGGGGAATGATTCCTAATCATTTTTGTAAGTACCAAGTCGAATTTTCCTCTAGGGATAGATTTTGATTAGTCTTCTTGTGGAGATAACTCGTATTTTTACAGCTCCATTGTATTTTCTTGCCGGGATGTAATTGTATTGATGGAAATAATGAAAATTGGTGTCATGTTCAGCTTCTATGTCTTGGTATCCTCCATAGTAATATTAGTTTCCTTGGGCTTGGCCACTTCAAGAGCCTTAGATCCCTTTTGTATCATTTTCTTTTCTTCTTGTCGCTTCTTATTCACATGCATCTCTTGTTCTTGTTTCTTTCTATTTCTGCATTTAGTGTTAATGATTTCTTGTTGTAGGATTGGGTTAAATGGTTGATGTAAGTTACTTTGTAGGATCAAAACATCATTTCATCCTTGGGAAATCTTTCTAAGGTCATATTAATCACCGAGATACTTGGATTAGTTTTCTTGTTCCCAAATCTAGATTTCTCGAACTCCTTTGTGGAAAAGAACAATAAATTTCTGCTATTTTTTTAGAGCATGCTAACGAGATTCAATCGAGTTGATTCCACTTGAATTAGATAAAAAAAACATTCTATTTAATAACAAAAATCACCTCATTTAATTTTCACTTGATTATGTTAGGCATTTTATAGATTTACTAGCGCATTAGTTATCAAATTTCTGGATTTTAGACTAGTAATTTTCCGCTATTTTTTAGCATGGGTTAATTGTCTTTAAGTTTCTTAGGATAAGTTGAAAATTTCGTTACTGATCTCTTAGATTTCCTACTGGTTTCAAAGCACTTTTTTATTGATTTAAAGCACTTCCATTCATGCACCTAGCCATTAGATGGTAACAGTTTTGTTTTCTTCCATTTAATAAATCTTCCCTATGCATAGATGAAGTTGTGTACAGATACAGACAAGAATGTTTGTTTTTGCAGGATATTCTACATTACAAGGAGACCTCATCTTTTTTACCTCATCCAAGCCTCATCCACCCATTTCGCCAAAATCCACTAAGATCTCCATCCAAATTCTTGTTTTATAAGCAAAAATTTCCATTTTCATTGAGAAAATCCAACCATCTGGAAGCGCTTAATTGAGTTTTGGGTAGTGTCCACCACCTCCATGACTTATTCTCCCATTATCCAACTTTCCCAAGCTTCATTCCACCTTATAGAACACTTCCTAATCTTTCGGTCCGTTCCTTTAGTAAAATAGGGGATTTTGTAGACATCATGTAGTTTTCATGTAGGAAATCTTGTAACAGCTTGTTTTGAGCCCGAATTGAGAAAAATCATCATTGAAGCTAGGATTAGGCCCCTACTCAACCTCCATGCCATCAAGACCATTGTAACCCTCTTCCTCCATACCCGCCTCCCCTGCAAAAGAACAAGGAAAAATTAGAATTTTCATTTATAAAACAAAAATATTAAAAAAGAGTTCTTTTATATTCACACATGCACACAATAGTTAATACTCTCTAGACCAAACTCCATTTTCAGTTAGTTTAAATCATCACATGTGATAAATAGGGTTAAGATAGGTTTATTTTACCTTTATTTCATGATCTTTATGCAATAAGAATAGGTTTCTTTCCTTGTAATTTATTTCTTGCAATAGGTTAAGGTTTCCATTTCAAGAATTTCATTTTCTGCAATTAGTTTAGGATTTGATTTCAGTACATGCACTCCATTACATCATGATAGCAAAGGAAGGTCAAATTTTATGCTACACATATAATGTCGATACCTCTTAAGTTTTTATAAACCCCAAATTTATAATTAAAGTTGGTAGCCTTGGGAGTTGCAACATTCTTGTTGTAATACCTAGGCTCATCAGAAACGTCACATGTTGCATGTGTTGATTTCTAGTAGCATAAAATGTGCTATAAGTCTCAAATTCTACAAGGAGGCTTAGATGCATGTATTCTCCAATACCCAAAAATCGTTTTGGGAAATTCCACTTGGAGACAATTTTATTAAAATAATTAATTATTTTGAATGGGACCCTAAATCTAAACTTAGGAAATTAAAATAATTAATGTGTATTAATCTAACTGTGGGCGAAAATTATAGAATAGGACGAGGATCAAGCCAAAATGATCTAAGCCGTTGATTAGAAGTTAATATGGGCCGTTGATTGTCCAATAGAAATATATAAGAAAAGACTTGGGGGGAACTTGCAAAACAGAGAGGGAGAGAGATCAAAAGTTCGATTTTCTGAAGCAGAGTAGTTGCCAGAGACATTTTCAATAGTGATCTTTTGCAGTGAGGGGCAGAGATAGTATCTAGAAGAGGGAAGTTTTCCTAGGCCAGAGAGTAAAAGAAAGAGAAGGAAGAACGACGTCTAGAGAGAGGCTGATGCTAGCCCACGCAGAGCTGACACGGTGGAAACACAGAGCCTAGAGGAAGATCAAATTCCTACTGAGGAAATCTAGTTTTAGAAGCTGGGAGCCAGGTTGTGAGACTATGAGGCTGGAAATTGAAGTTTCTAGTCAACAGAGGATCTAGAGGAAGAGAAGCAATATCCCTAGCTGAGGTGATGCAAAGACTGCGTAGAGTTGATGCAGATATCCATAAAGGTTAATGCAGAAGGGACGCAGAGCCTCCTTCCAGTGATATTAGGGTTAAATTATTCTAGTGCTAGGGCGAGATCATCTCATAGTATTTGTTTTGTCCAATTTCTTTCTGTATCTGATAGCCAGTTGGGCTTCCAACAAATTGTACCTAGATTTACCACTGCATAATAATAAAACACTCAGAGCTACTGCATCGGTTTTACCGTAGTGGGTTGTTCTAGGGACATTTGTCCAAAAATAACTGTGTAGATGTGTGTTGTATCTCTTTCTAGTTTAGTTTCTTGTTTTGGCATATTGTTTTAAATTGTGAATATTGTAGTTGTATTTACATTAATATTGACCGTAGAACACAGTAAATAATTTGTATGGATTAACAAGTAGGAGAAGTAACATCAGTTTGTTATAGTAGGGATTACGACTTTACGAATTTTCACATCGTATCATAGGTGCAAGTGAAACAAGAAGACCCAGTGCTGAAGGAAGTAGGGAATTCAAAATTCTTGTAGAGGCAACCGTTCAAATCCCCAAAAGTTTGCACAGTTCAGGCTAGGAGGGCTAGCTTTTCATGGTAAATATATCTATGAGTGAGTCGACAGAGAGGTAAGGTTTCCACATTGAAGTCTGTCAGCGGCAAAGGGAGCAACGCAATAGCAGATTTAGCAAAGAGGGGTTTTTCTGGTGGGACGCATTTTTCTGCAGGCAGTTACTGGGCAGAAAACACATCAGGCAAAAGAGAGAGACATGACTGAGGGAATTATTCCTTAGAGGACTTCCAGTCAAGGATTCTGAATTCTCACTAGCTGAGCAACAATGGAGAGGGGTAGATCTACAAGCTCCTAAAGGGAGTACGTAGGTTGTCCAGTGCTGCGCAAAGGAGAGAGGAGGCTATTTGACATTTCTATTTTGCAGAGATGGTAGCCAATGGACTGAGAGATCAGGACAGGTTGGATGGGGCATCCAACTATGTGATCTAGAAGGCAAGGATGTCATGCCTTCTGGATGAGTATTTTCTCAAAGTCTAAGTCAACTGTGTGGTAGCTGAGCCCACAAATCTAGATCATCTTAAGAACTACAAGGGAGAAATGCCGAAGATAAAAATAATGATCCTCGATGGAGTGAAGGATCATATATTCTGTCACATAGCTAGCATAAACACTGTTAAGGAGATGTGGGATGCATTTTTGACGCTGTATCAAGGATATTTAGAGAAACAAAAAATGTACTTGGAGCAGAAGATGAGATCTATGTAGATGCAAAAGGGGGAACACATTGATCAATTACTCATGAATATTCACGAGATCCGAGATGAATTGGCAGCTGCGGGGTCAACACCTCAAGGTTTCGAGATGGTAAGACTGGCCCTAAATTCAGTGTCTGAGGAGTGGCAAGATTTTGTCTAGAGCATCCTAGGCGGGGCGACTTTGCCAAATTGAGGTGAGATGTGGGAAACTCTTAAGCAAGAGGAGATGAGGAGGGACTTGGTCAAGTGTAAACTTGATGGAAGCAACAATAGTGGGTCAAATCCCAAGGAGGAGGAAGAGAATGAATCCCTTGCATCCAAGGGGCAACATGAGCAACAAAGACGAAAAAAGGACGTTTCAAAGATCAAATGATTAAGGTGTGGTGAATTCGGTCACTACGCAAAACATTGTCCTCTCAAGAAGAAGGACAAAGATGAGAAGCATGATCCGAAGCTTGCAAATGCAAATATCGATGAGAAAGAATTTGCCATGACAACTGAGATACCTCTAGGAGGGAGGTGGGATAATCTAGAGCTATAGTTTGAAAGAGATACAGATGGGAAGGATTCTTGAGGAGCCCACCTCTCAGATCAATTCCTTGCTATAAGAACCTAGGATGAAGGTAGCAGGATGGACCAAGCTAGTTGATGCAGAGGAATGTAGGAGTGACAGTAGAAGTGGCTAGTAGTGCCAGAGACTAAGCAACATAGAGAAGAGTTGGCAACATTGCAGATGGCACGAAGCAGAGGTCAACAACAACACATAAGCTTCAAAAGGTCAGCGTAGAGACTAGTAGCAACCATACTCCAACAACGAGATGCATTAAAATAAACATCCGTTTAGTAATTTGGGATGATTTTCCGTTGTTGATGTAGTACAAGCAACAGTTGGAGAAGGTTGCAGTGCAGATGCAGTTGGAAGTGGTAGTGCCAACAACAACACAGATGCATAATTGAGAGGGAGTTGCAGTACGGATGCAGTGTTGATAGTGGTAGGGTCAACAACAATACAAATGAAGAATTTTCACAGTAGTTGTTGGACAGGATGTCAAACATCAACAACACAAAAGGAGATGTTACAAAACATAGTGATGCTTCAGCAGGTTGCATTATTAGAGCACATTTCTCACTAAGAGGGAGTGTTGATTTATGGTAGCATAAGATGTGCTCTAAGTATAAAATTCTACAAGGAGGCTTAGACGCATGTATTCTCCAATACCCAGAAATCATTTTGGAAATTCCGCATGGAGACAATTTTATTAAAATAATTAATTATTTTTAATGGGACCCTAAATTTAAACTTTGGAAATTAAAATATTAATGGGTATTAATTTAACTGTGGGCAAAACTTCTTTAAGAAGATGAGGATCAAAATAAAAATGATCCAAGCCATTGATTAGAAGTTAATCTGGTCCATTGGTTGTCCAACAAAAAGATATAAGAAGAGGCTTGAGGGGCACTTGGAGAACACATAGAGAGATTAGAAGTTCGATTTTCTGAAGCAAAGCAGCTACCAGAGAGATTTTCGATAGAGATCTTTTGCAGTGAGGGGTAGAGATAGTATCTGGAAGAGGGAAGTTTTCCTGGGCCAGAGAGTACAAGGTAGAGAGGGCAGAATGATGTCCAGAGAGAGGCTAATGCTGGTCGATGCAGAGCTGACATAGTGGCAACAGAAAGCCTAGAGGAAGATCAAATTCGTGTTGAGGAAATCGAGTTTAAGAAGTCGAGAGCCTGGGTGTGTGACCGAGAGTCTAGAAATCAATTTTTTTTGGTAGTAGAGGATCTGGAGGAAGAGAAACATAGTCCCTAGCTTAGGTGACGCAGAGAATCCATAGGGTTGACACAGATCTAAGTAGAGGCTACTGTAGAAGGGATGCAAAGCCTCCTTCTAGCAAGATTAGGGTCATATTATTCTAGGGATAGGGTGATATTATATCACTATTTGTTTTGTCTAGTTTCTGTAGAAAATCTGTGATAGGTTAACCCGATAATGAAATATAAATCAGAGAAGAATACTATAACCCACTTCTACTGTCAATTTGCAGAAGCTTAAAGATTGAGCTGAACAATATAACCAAAAGAAGAAGAATCAATGGCACAATACACATGAAAATACTTTGGGGAAATCCTCAGTTAAAAACCCGACACTATGTATTATCATACATGGTGGAAATACATAGGAATTATACAAAGCCTTAGCTCTCACATCTAGCCAGCTCTCAGTACAATCCTCAGAAATGCTCATAGGAAATCTTGGCTTCTCTCTAGACTTCCTTTCTCCCCTCCAAGCTCCTATTTCCTTGCACTCTTCCTTGTGGATTATTAGCCTTTTACCAAGTGGATGATCTTTCTTCAAAATTGCGCAATCCTCAAGGATAAATCCTTGACTGCATGCATGAGTTTTATCCATGAGAAAACACATGCAACTGATAGTACACTATCCTTGAACATTAATCTCAACTGGGTCTTTCTCAGAATAGACATGCATGAGTTTCTGATGAGGGAATATTCAGTTTATTGGAGTAGCACTAGTTGAGTGCATTAATGCATCAACTAACAGTGAACTCACTATTGGTTCCTCAAATAGTTTGGAACTAATTTAACTGGACTTAACTCAGTAAACTAAGTTAACTAATTACAACTCAAATATAACTCAATCTTATTTCCTTAATTTAAGGGATAAATCTTACATGACTTAAGAAAGACTTCTAACTTGAACTTCTCCAACTAATTATTTTAAAATAAATTAATTAATTATTTCCAAGTAGCTGATAAGACTAAATTTGATTTTAATTCACAATTTAATTCAAGGACAAATTAAATTGGAGTATTCTTGTTGCCATATTTCAACACTCCCTCTCAACAAGAAAGGGATTATCTGCCATCCCGATCTTGTCTCTATGGAACTTGAATTTACACTTTGACAAGTCCTTTGTCAAAATGTCAGCATCTTTCTCCTCCGTCGAAATATACTGCAGCAACATGATCCTCTTGGCCTGTGAAAAGCCATGAACAACAAATATTTCCTTATGCTTCTCCACACTACCATCAACATCTTGCTTTACCTTGTAAAGCCAACGGGAACTTACAACTAACTTGTTCTTCAGTCTCGGAACCACGTCGGGGAAAACACTATTACGAACTATGAAGTCATACTCCTCCACGAGAGCAGCAATCAATATCGGCTATTACATTGCTTCCTCAAAGGAAGATGGCTTGGCTCCACACATTCCCTAGCAAGGGCCATGTATCCAATGTACCTCTCAGATGATCTCCTCTGTCTGCATTGAGAAAATGGTGCTCCCACATTCTCTCTCGCATCCTACAACAATCTGTTAGCTTCTCTTGTGCACTTCCATCCATCTCTGGAAGAATCTACTTGAGTGGATCTCTCCACTAATGGAACCTTTGCATGCGGCTGCTCCGCATCAGTCTGAGGCTCCTCCTCCTTAGGAACCAACAATTCCTCCACAACTTGTAGTTGGAGCTCCCTCTCAAGGGAAACTCGCATGGCCTTCTACTCATCAAACTTGAGATCTCTACAAACCATTGTCCTCCAATTGGTAGGCAAGTACACTCGATAGTTGTGAGGTGTATCAGTGTACCACAAAAATATCCCCAAATCTGTTGTTGGCTCAAGCTTCTTCCGTGCATCCTTTGTCACATGACAATATATTGATGAGCCAAAGATCCTGAAGTGACCCACATCTGGTCTCTTACCGGAGAAATCTTCCTCTGGTGTCTTCATCCCAAGTATGTGATGTGGGTTTCTATTTTGTAAATAGACCACTGTGTTGCATGCCTCAACCCACAAGTGAAGTGGTACGCCTTGGTCATGTACCATTGCCCGTGCTTCCCCTACAATAGTTCTGTTCTTCCTCTCAACCACCCCATTGTGCTATGCGTTATGAGGTGTCGTCAACTCTCGTTTAATTCCTTCCACTGCACAAAAGTCCTTAAACTCTTGACAGACATATTCTCCACCATTTTCACTTCTCAAGGCCTTGATCTTCTTCCCTGACTCTTTCTCGTCCAAAGCTTTGAACTCACAAAACTTTGTGAAAGTTTGGTCCTTCTTCCGCATGAAACAAATCCAACATTTACGAGAATAGTCATCAAAGAAAATCACATAATACCTTTGCTTCACTGTGGATGCTGTCGACAATGGTCCACACAAATCCGTATGAACTTGCTCTAAGACATCCTCTTCTCGACTGTCTCAATCATGAAAGGAATACTTGGTGTACTTTCCCAAGGTACAACCTTTGCATGTGTCACCTTTCTCAAGTTTACCTTTGGGAAGTCCTGTAGATATTTGCTGCATTATCTTCAAAGCCCCATGATGCAAATGGCCCAACCACCTGTGCCAAAACTCACCAATGTCTTGGCTTTGCACCA
>APFE031274516.1:0-18007 GCA_000404065.3 Pinus taeda | reverse complement strand
CCAACTAATTAATTTAAAATAAATAAATTAATTATTTCCAAGTAGCTATTAAGACTAAATTCGATTTTAATTCACAATTTAATTCAAGGACAAATTAAATTGGAATATTCTTGTTGCCATATTTCAACAATTTCTCCCTGTATCGTATAGCCGGTTGGGATTCCAACAAATTGTTCTCAGATTTACTACGACATAATAATAAAACCCTCAAAGGTGTTACATTGGTTTTCCCACGTTGGGTTTTTCTAGGGACATTTTTCCAGAAAAAATTGTGTAGATGCCTGTTGTATCTCTTTGTAGTTCAGTTTCTTGTTTTAGAATATTATTTTAAATAGTAAATACTACAGTTGTATTTAGTTCGATATTTACCATAGAACACAATAAATAACTTGTATGGATTAATAAGTAGGAGAAGTAACATAAATTTGTTGTAGTAGGGATTTCGGGTTTAGGAATTTTAACATGGTATCAGAGGTACAGGTGAAACATGAAGAACAAAGCTAGAAGACCCAACATTGAAGGAAGAGAGGAATTCAAAATTCTTGCAGAGGCAAAAATTCATACCCCCAGAGGGTTTGTGTAGTTTAGGCCAGGAGGGCTAGTTTTTCATGGTAAATCTCTCTCTGAGTGAGTCAATGGAGAGGTAATATTTCCATATCGAAATCTGTCAACAGAAAAGGGAGAAGTGTAGCAAAAGCTTCAGCAAAGATTTTTCTGGTGGGAGGCAGTTTTCTACAGGAACTTGATGGACATAAAAGACATTAAAGGGAGGAGAGAGACATGGTTCAGGGAATTATTCCTCAAAGCACTTCCAACCAAGGAGTTCGAATTCTCACTAGCTGAGCAACAACGAAGAGGGGAAAATCTATAAGCTCCAGAAGGGAGTGTGTAATCCATTCCAGTGTTGCACAGAGGAGAGAGGAGGCTATTTGAAATTTCTGTTTGGCAGAGATGGCAGTCAGTGGACTGACAGATCAGGACAGGTTGGATGGGGCATCCAACTATGTGATTTGGAAGGCAAGGATGTCATGCCTTATGAATGAGACTTTTCTCGATGTCTACGTTGACATATGGTATTTGAGCCCACCGATCCAGATCAACTCAAGAAGTACAAGGGAGAAATTTCGAAGATAAAAAGATTGATCCTCGACGGAGTGAAGGATCATATAGTCTATCACATAGCTAGTAGAAACACTGCCTAGGAGATGTGCGATGCATTGTCGACACTGTATCAAGGATATTCCGAGCAACAGAAAATGTACTTGGAGAAAATGATGAGATATACGTAGATGTAGAAGGGGGAACACATTGATCCATTCCTCATGAAGCTTTAGGAGACTTGAGATGAATTGGCAGCTATGGGGTCAACACATCAAAGTTACGATATTGTGAGACTGGCCCTAAATTCAGTGTCTAAGGAGTGGCAAGTTTTTGTCCAGAGCATCCTAGGCAGGGTGACTTTGCCAAAGTGGGATGGGATGTGGGAAACTCTTAAGCAAGAGGAGCTGAGGAGGGACTTGGTCATGTGTAAACTTCTCGGAAGTGAAAACAATGGATCGACGCCCAAGAAAGAGGAAGAGAATGAAACCCTCACATCCAAGGGGAATCAGGAGCAACAAAGAAAAAAAAGGACGTTTCGAAGATAAAATGTTAGGTGTGCTGAAATCGGTCACTACGCAACATAATGTCATCTCAGGAAGAAGGAAAAAGATGAGAAGCATGATCCAAAGGTTGCAACGACGAAGATCGACAAGGAAGAGTTTTCCATGGCAGTCAAGATACCTCTAGGAGGGAGGTGTGATGATCTAGAGTTTTATTTTGAAAGAGCTATAGATGGGAAAGATCCTTGAGGAGCCCACCTCTCGGATCAATTCCTTGTTATGGGAGCCCATAACAGAGGTAGCAAGATGGACCAGGCTAGTTGATGCGGAGGAGTGTAGGAGTGACAGTAGTAGTGACTCATAACACCAGAGACTGAGCAACACATAGCAAAGTTGGAAGCTATGCAGATGGAAAAAAACAGAGGTCAACAACAACGCAAAAGCTTCAGAGGGTCAGGATAGAGACTAGCAGCAGTCAAACTCCAGCTAGGAGATGCATTATATTGAACAAGGATTCAATAATTTGGGATGATTTTCCATTGCCGATGTAGTAGAAAGAACAATTGAAGAAGGTTGTAGTGCAAATGCAATTGGTAGTGGCAGTGCCAACAACAACACATATGCAAAATTGAGAGGGAGTTGCAGTATGGATGCATTGTTGATAGTGCCAGGGTAAAAAACAATATAGATGAAACATTTGCACAGTAGTTAGTGGACAGGATGCCAGACATTAACAACACAGAAGGAGACGTTACAGAACATAGTGATGCTTTAGTAGGTTGCATTACTAGAGCACATTCCTTTCCTAAGAGGGAGTGTAGATCTCTTGTAGCATAAGATGTGCTTTAAGTCTCAAATTATCAAGAGAGACTAAGACACATGTATTCTCCATTACCCAGAAATCGGTTTTGGAAATTCCACCCTGAGACAGTTTTATTAAAATAATTAATTATTTTTAATGGGACCCTAAGTCTAAACTTAGGAAATTAAAATAATTAATGGGTATTAATCTAACTGTGGGTGAAACTTCTAGAAGAAGATGAGGATCAAACCAAAATGATCTAAGCCATTGGCTAGAAGTTAATCTAGGCCATTGGTTGTCCAACATAAAGATATAAGAAGAGGCTTGAGGGGCACTTGGAGAAGAAAGAGAGAGATCAAAAGTTTTATTTTCTGAAGTAGAGGAGCTACTACAGAGATTTTCGATAGTGATCTTTTGTAGTGAGGGTCAGAGATAGTATCTGGAAGAGGGAAGCTTTCTTGGTCCGAAGAGTACAAGGCAGAGGAGGTAGATCGACGTCCAGATAGAGGATGACGCTAGTCCTGATCTAGGTGGATGTTGGTGGCCACCCACCTATCCCATTTGGACCCCCACAACTGTCTTTCAGTCTTTTTAGTCTCCTAAATTGTAGCACAGTTTACTATTTTTAGCATTTTTTCAGGTCCTGAACTTCAGGAGCCGTTTTGAGCCCCTAAACGACGTTGTTTTGGAAATCTGGGGGCAACATGGGGTCATGGACCGATGTTACCCTTCTCAAAGTGGTAGTTCTCGGATATATATTTCTAACGAGCTATTGTACGCGTCAAACAAAGATTGTATGCCAAAGTTATGACCTCGGGAAATTGATGTACCAATTTACCTAAACGGGGCCCACAATTTGGCGTTTCATCTTCTAGGGTTATGCTTTGGGATGTGAAGGGTTTTCCATTATTTCTCAACAATAAATAGGCATTCGAGCCTCATTGTAACACAGTTCAGAGGCATGTAGCCACCACATCTCTTCTTAGAGATAAGATACCATCACCCTGGCTGGTTTATTTCCATTACTGTTTGTAAGCATATTTCAATATTTTACATTAATGAAATGAAGTATTATTTCCACCGCATATATATGTTTATGGTTACCTCTGTAATTTGTTGTGTTCCTATTTAAATCCGGATCAGTGGTATCAGAGCGGTCTGCTTTTTCTCTATTTTTCTTTGCATGTCCCCAGCGAGGTCGGGATATAAGGAGTTAGGGTTTGAACTGGTCGAACCTTTGAAAGACTAGCCTCGCAAATCTCGATGGCCTCCCATGGTGGATGAAAAGAAAGACGAGGGGGTACGAGCTCCTATCAAAATCTTGCTCGAGGAAGCCCTCAAGCGGCAAAGGAACGCGATGATGGATAGCTTTGCGCAGATCCTTCAGCGGTTACCCAGAGGTGACACATAGGCTTCCAACAGATACTCTGGAAACGCCACACCATTTAAGGTACAAGTTAATTTTGAAATCCCCATCTTCGAGGGTCAAATAGACGCAGCTGCTGTAGATAAATGGTTAAATATGCTAGAAAGATATTTTTTTCTGTTCATGAATTTTCGAGTCGTGAAAAGATTGTTTTCACTCTTCTCAAAGTAGCCCCCCACGTCAAGGACTGGTGGGAAACCTACTGCGAGTAGAAGGATGAAAATACTATCTCACTATTTTCAGCCGCACCCACCTAGGATTCATTTCGGGATGCCGTCAAGGAGCAGTACTACCCTGTCAAAAGATATGAGGACAAATACATCAAATGGACCACGCTGCGGCAGAGAAGGGACCAAGATGTGCCAGAGTTCACAAACATTTTTCATGCCCTTCACACACAGGTGGGTATCAAGGACTTTGAGCTGCATTTGGTACTCAAATACCACGACTGCCTACATAGATACATCCAAGAAGAGATGGAGTTCCTGAACATCTCCTCACTCGGCACGACGTACCGATACGTTGTTAAGATCGAGCAAAAGTTCAAACAGAAGAAGCGAGACTTTGGATCTACAAATCCGAAGACCAAAGGACAAAGCTAAGGTGGGGTGACCCAAGACAACTCGTCGAAGTCACAAGAAAAGAAAAACACCATGAAGCCGCAGAAGGACATAAGAAAGTGGTGTGAGTTCCACAAGAGTCCCACTCATAACACAAGTGAGTGTCAGACCAAGTAGTCATTGGTGGCTGAGTTGAAGGCTTCCAAATCAGATGCATGTTCCGACCTTGATCCAGAACCCAACAAAGGGAATAGCAAAGGGAAGCAGATCATTGATGCGGATCCCAGTGCCACTGTTGCCATCGCTAAGATACAGAAAAATGAGCCCGAAAATCCAGACGAAGGGGAGCGTCTTTTCCACTCACAAATGTGGGTGAAGGGTTCGCCGCTGAAATTCATTGTCGACAGTGGTAGCTAAAAGAACCTCATTTCAGCAGAGGTCGTGAAGTGATTGGGCCTACCGAATACGCCACACCCACAGCGGTACAGTATTGGGTGGCTTCACAAAGGACGAGATCTCAAAGTTCACCAGCAGTGCCGCCTTCCCTACAGAATCAAGCCCTTCACAGACGAGGTATTGTGTGATGTTACACCTCTAGATGTTTGCGATGTACTATTAGGCCAGCCATACCTTTGGAGGTGACATGCTGTGTATGATTCAAGGCCTCACGCTATCATTATTTCTTTGGATAATTCATTATACAGGATACCGGAGGTAGCCCCACCTACAACCACCTCATTGATCACTGCCAACATAGGTAGCAAGCTCATCTCCCAGACTAGGAAATTCATTTTTTATCTGGTTCACTCCCAAAGTAAGGGGACGATCATTGCTACATCCATGACCCCTGTAAAGGGTTCCTCCACGCAGCAACAACAACAAAGGGATATGATCATGAAAGAACACAGGAATAACTCTCCTCACCCACAGGGGCACCACACAAGTTTCAGGTGGACGACAAAGTTTGGTTGCTTCTGCAGAGAGAACGCCTTACCAGAATCCATCAGAAACTCAGACCACTCCGACATGGTCCTTACACCAGTACCAAGGCTACAGGAAACAATGCTTTGAAGCACAACATTCCTCCAGTCCTTCGCTTGCACCAAGTGTTCAATGTGGACCATCTTCGACCATGCTTCCCACCATTTTTGGACACATCAGAGATTGCAGAACAGCTTACCAAAGACCCAGCTCTGTAGAAGCTTCCTCATCTCAGGGAGGAACTCAAAGCAATGGGGACCATTGCTTCCTATGGGGGGAGGAATGATCCAGGTAGATGTTGGTGGCCACCCACCTATCCCATTTGGACCCCCACAACTGTCTCTTTCAGTCTTTTCAGTTTCCTAAATTGTAGCACAGTTTACTATTTTTATCAGTTTTTTGGGTCCCGAACTTCCGGAGCCGTTTTGAGGCCCTAAACGACGTTTTTTGGGAAATCTGGGGGCAACGTGGGTCCATGGACGAATGTTGTCCTTCCCAAAGTGGTAGTTCTTGGATAGATCTTTCTAATGAGCTATTGTACGTGTCAAACGAAGATCGTACGCCAAAGTTATGATCCCGGGAAATTGATGTACCAATTCACCCAAACGGGGCCAACAATTTGGCGTTTCATCTTCTAGGGTTAGGTTTTGGGATGTGAAGGGTTTTCCATTGTTTCTCAACAATAAATAGGCTTTCGAGCCTCATTGTAACACAATTTAGAGGCATGTAGCCACCACATCTCTTCTCAAAGATAAGCTACCATCACCCTAGCTAGTTTATTTCTGTTACTGTTTGTAAGCATATTTCCGTATTTTACATTAATGAAATGAAGTATTATTTCTGCTGCATATATGCGTTTATGGTTATCTCTGTAATTTGTTGCATTCCTATTTAAATCCGGATCAAGCCCATGCAGAGCTGATGCAGTGGCAACATAGAGCCTAGAGGAAGATCAAATTCCTGTTGAGGAAATCAAGTTTCAAAAGTTGGGAGATGGGGTGTGAGACTGGGAGGCTGGAAATCAAAGTTTATGAGTAGCAGAGGATCCAGAGGAAGAGAAGCATAGTCCCTAGCTAAGGTGACGAAGAGACTGTGTAGGGTTGACACAGATCTGCACAAAGGTTGACATAGAAGGGACACAAAGCCTCCTTCTAGTGAGATTAATGTCATATTCTTCCAGTGACAGGGTGAGATCATCTCACTATTTGTTTTGTCCAGTTTATCTCTGTATCAGATATCCTGTTGGGCTTCCAATGAATTATACTCAAATTTACATCAACATAATAATAAAACCCTCAGAGTCGCTGCATCAGTTTTCTTGCATTGAGTTTTTCCGGGGACATATGTCTAAAAATAACTAAGTAGATGTGTGTTGTATCTCTTTATAGTTCAGTTTCTTGTTTCGGCATATTATTTTAAATAATGAATACTGTAGTTTTATTTACTTCAATATTTACCATAGATCACAGTAAATAACTTGTATGGGTTAACAAGTAGGAGAAGTAACATTAGTTTGTTGCTATAGGGATTCTGGGTTTAGGAATTTTCAGAACATGTGAGGAGGAAAATGAAGGAAAATGAAGGAAAATAATGGAAAATGAAGAAAATAGAGGTCTCATCCATGAAGAGGCTTCTGAGGATCAGTTGGTAACCTTTTGTAAGTTTAGCTTTGGCACTCTTTCATTATTGTCTCTCTCTCTCTCTCTCTCATACTCTTGGGCACTTAGAGTTTTCTTGGAGCACTTTGCAATTGGTGCAAGAAGGGAAAATAAGGCAAGAGGAAGCAAATATCAAGTAGGGAAAGGCAGGATCAAACAACTACAACATGCTTCATTTTAGGTATCTAATTGCATGTGTATTGTCCTTTCTAGTTTTGGCATGCATGGGATTGCATGTGTTTCTTTTCTACCATGGCATGGGTTTTGTTAGGTGTGATAGCATTTGCAACCTAGTCTTGCAATTTTATGATATCTTTGATGAGATGGATTTCCTCATTTGGTTTATGTGGATGGTCAGATTGGATTTGATGATGGGTGGGGTGGATCTTCGAATTGATAAACCCATGGTGTAGTGGTCCCTGAATCGGACCAAGGGTGCATGAAGCCACTAGCCTAGTAACCGCTAAACGAGACTGTGGGTTGCGGTAAAGCCAGATTGTGTGCCTTAGTGGGCCTAGGAGTCCTTGCTGGTGAATGGAAAGATATACGGTAAAGCCAAGAGGTGGATTCTCACTATGTTGGACATAGTGATTATGGGATGGAATGCATGGTAAATCCTAGTAAGTATGTATCGTTGTAGGGCATAGTGATTCTGGTATCAGACTGCTGATGCACGGTAAATCTTGAGAGACTAGGAGGCACTCAAATTTCTCACGGTGTAGGTGGAGAACTTCGGTGGCATCAACATTGATTGGTGTTTTTGATGTGTTCTATGAGTCCCACATTCATGCTTGGAATATGGCACGAGGGTGATTGGATGAAGAGAGACTTGGCTCAACCAATATATGGTCGGGTGGAGTGTGGTAGTCCCATCTCCGGTTGGTTAATTGTATTCATTAATGAGAAATTCATTTCCTTGATTTTCATGTGTACATGTATTTTTGTATATATGGAATTTGATGGTTGATATGTTTATTGTATTTCTGTTCCTATTATGCTGGTTATATGCACATGTTAGGACAACAACTATGTATGGATCTTAGCATATTTTTACTTGTATATGAATGGATAATGTGTCTATGACCTAATAGATGAATATGAAACAAATGACATGAGTGAAAAATGGTTTATAGAGATTCTCAGATAAGTATGAGATCCCTACACTTAATTTTGTTGGTTACACCTGTAGGTTACATGTTGATGATATGTTGGACAAAATGCCTGTCATGGATAGTAGGGGTCTAGTTAAGGTCTTGTTTAGATTATTGCTTTTACATCATTGTTTCTGTGTACCTTGCTTGGTTTCAAGCTTTCTTTCCATTTTGAGCAGTCACCTGGGCTATGGGCCTGAAAAATGGCTTAAATCCTGGGGTCACTGGCACAAAACTGGAAAGTTTGGTCCACAGTCATTGGCATGCAGGCCTATGAGAGTGACTTTAGGTCTCTGGTCGCTCCCTTTTACATAGCATGAGAGTTACTATGGCCTCAGAGGTCCATAACAATAGTGGGACCTAGGTACAGGTTGTCTAAGTGGTTGACTTGTCTCCCGAGGGTTTTGTTGATGATGTTCGATGACTGTGTGTGATGTTCTATAGATTCCACTTCCTTAAGGTTACCTAGGAGGTTGAATATGATCATAGTGCCTCTCATCTCATGTTTACCGCGGTTGGCATGGTTAATTAAATGGATGTGGGAGGAGGGTGTTACAAAGTGGTATCAAAGCATGGTTCAAATCTCAGACTGGATGGGTTGAATGTGTTGGTCATGCATGCATGTCAAGTGCATATGTGTCTCTTACACTTATATACTTGTTGCATTTTCTTGTTGATGGGTTAGGGTCGTAGTATGGTAATCATGGAGAATTTGATGTTGATATTTCAGAACATATTTGACATGAGTATGTGACTGACTATATATCGTTATTTGTCATTTAGATGTTAATTTTATTTCACCTACTTACATCCTTGTATGTTAGGTTACATTTTAAATATTTTGATTACATGCATCAACCTTGTAGGTTGATTGAAAGAGATGATCGATTTTGTTCGATTACATGTGTTTATGCATATTTGTAGTTGGCTAGGCATTGCTTATGCATATTGTTGGTTTAATGTAGAAATGTGTATAATGGAGTAATGGTTGTTGTCATGCATGAGGTCATAACATCCATTGTTGATATGGCCTTGTAATGATGATTGGACCCTAGTTAGAGTGATTTTTATGAGTTGATACATTTACTTGTGTATGTCGATATGTTGTTATGATTATGTTATGCATGTATCAAGCTGGTTTGGTGATCTTGTAAACAAGGTATCCTCCCCTAGCTACACTAAGGTACAACATTTTACTGTGATTTGGTTTATCTGACATATTATGCATTGTAGTAAGAGAGAAATCAAATGGCTAGCAAGATAGTTGAATACAAGGACTCTCCCTATGAATCTGAAGAGCAATATGGTGTTGGAAACTATTCAGATTTGGAAGTTACATTAAGAAGTTTGAAGGAAGAGATAAGGATTTGTAAGGCAGATAATGATCGGATCATATAGGCACAAGAGAAGCAGGCAGAGGTGAATGCTACACTTCTACAAAGTTTGTCAGAATTGCAGCGACAAGGGCCGCTTTGGATAAGCCATGGACATGAGGATAAAACTAATGGGGCACATGGAAGCAGATCTTCTGTTTGACACAGGTCAGATAGATTTGATACATTGAGAAATGGCAGGTTTTCGGATACTCCAGAAAGGAGGGGCGATGAGTACAGGTATTATTCTAGTTTTGGTTTTGATAGACATCATGATTGTCATTACTATCATCCTTATAGGAGGAATGATAGTGGATATTTACCAAATGAATTAAAGAAATAAAAACCACCTAATTTTGATGGATATGTTAAGAAGCCGAAATATGCAGAGGCTTGGATACTTGGAATGAACAAATTCTTTGAGTTGCATGAGTACATGGATAACATGAAAGCTAGAATAACTATCTTCAGCTTGAAAGGTAAAGCAGACATCTGATGGGAAGATGTTAAACATGTTAGAGGCATCAACAAAGATGACTTGATTTGGCAGGAATTCAAGAGGCTTTTCAGGAAGAAATATTTGTCAGAAAGGTACTATGACAGTACGCTAAAGAATTCTATGAATAAAGAATGGGATCAATGAAAAACAAAGAGTACATGAACAATTTTCTGGAGCTATTGAGGTATGTACTATATCTTACAAATGAGAAGGATAAATTTCAAATATTTGTTAGTGGTTTTCAATTAGCATTTAGAGATCAGATTGAGTATGATGAGCCCCGATCACTTGAGGAAGTTATTGGGAAACTAAAGCATTGATATGAGCGATCAAAACATAAGAATGAAGCTGAACATGGATGGAAGGGAAAATACAAAGGTAGAGGTAAATGGAAGCCTAAGAGGACAAGGCTTGTACATGCAGATGTGAAAGAAAATGTGGCTCCACAAAAGAGATTTAATGCAGCTAGATAGGGACATGGGTCACAACAGTAGCAACAACATAGTGAGGGCACTGGTAGGTTGGAGTGTTGGAAATGTTGTGAGGAATAAATTAGGAGAGATTGTGTGCAACATCAGGGTGGAAGACCTAAGATATACAACGCACAGGAGGCACAGAATGTTGGGGATGTTGGCTAGAGTCTTCCATGTATCTATGCAACAATGGACAATGGGAAATCAGAACACCATGCATCTATCATTGAGATGGATGGTAAGCTCTGTGATCAAGTTATTTCTATTTTGAACTTGGATCTAATTATAGCTATGTTAGTCTGGACTTGGTGGATAAGTGTGTTTTGAATAAGGAATTGCATGCAGAGTCTTGGTTAGTGCAGCTGGATACATGTACAAAGAAGTGAGTTCATCATTGGGTAATATCTTATGCATTTGATTTAAATGGTATGCCTACAACATCACATTTGAATGTGTTATCATTGGGATCATACAATATGTTGTTGGGCATGGATTGGTTGTATCTACATAGAACCATGGTTGTCTAATATGAAAAATCTATTGAGTGTGTTGATGACAATGGAGAACCAAGAGTCTTGCAAGATAAGAAGAAAGCCACATCAGTTAATATGGTGAAAACTATGCAAGCAAAGCGTAGCCACAGGAAAGGGTGCAAGCTATTTTCAGTACACATTTCTAGTGATAAGGGTAAGGAGGTTGAGGATGCAGATGTTTTGAACATATATCTAGTGTTGCAGTAGTTTCAAGATGTATTCCCTGAGGAAATTACAAATGCCACTTCATAGGGAGGTAGACGTTTCTATTGAGTTAGTGCCAGGGGCAACTCGAACATCAAAATCACCTTATAGGATGAGCACACTTGAGTTTGTTGAGTTAAAATTGCAGTGGAAGGAAATGTTGGACAAGGGATACATTAGGCCAAGTGTATCACCTTGGGGTGCACTGGTATTGTTTGTGAAGAAGAAAGATGGTACTCCCAGATTATGCATTTATTACAGACAGTTGAACAAAGTGAATATCAAGAACATATATCCTTTGCCGAGGATTCATGACTTTTTCAATCAATTGAAGGGAGAAATAATGTTCTCAAAGATTGACTTGAGATCCAGATACCATTAGGTACGCATCAAAGAGGGGGATATTTAGAAGACTGCGTTTAGGACTTGGTATGGGCATTATGAGTTTGTTGTTGTTCCATTTGGATTAACTAATTATCCAACTACATTCACGTGTTTGATGAATAGTGTGATGCATCCATATTTGGATAAGTTTTTATTGTGTTAATTGATGATATATTGGTATATTCTAAAAATGAGGAAGAGCACGCCAAGCACTTAGCAGTAGTATTGAGGTTGTTGAGAGAGAGTCTTTAAAAAAAATGCTAAGCTCAACAAGTACAATTTCTTTCAGACTGAGGTACACTACTTGCGGAATGTGGTCTCCAATGAGGGAATCGCAGTAGATCCAGAGAAGATAAGGGCCATCATGGAGTGGGTAGCTCCTAATAATGTGGATGAGGTGAGATCTTTCATGGGTCTGGTAGGATATATAGGAGGTTCATCATGAACTTCTCACAGATTGCTTCCCATTACATCATTTCAAAATAAAGGTAATAAGTTCGAATGGAAAAAGGAGTGTGAAGCAGTTGTTGACACATGCATTGGTACTATAGATTGCAAATCCAAACAAAGAGTTTTTGGTATACACAGATGCTTGCAAGAGAGGGCTTGGTGGAGTCCTTATACATGATGGAAAAGTGGTATGTTATAAGTCCCAGAAAATAACTGAGCACGAGCACAACTACCTGACACATGATCTTGAGTTAGTAGCGATTATAAATGCATTGAAGATGTGGAGGCACTATCTTCTTGGAAGGAAATCTGAATGCCAGGCATGCTAGATGGTTGGCCATGATCAACGAGTTTGATTTCAAGATCATGTACATCAAAGATAAAGAGAACAAGGTGGCAGTTTCTCTCAGCAGAAGGGTACATGTACATCACTTGGTAGCTATGAGATCCTATGGGATGGACTTACAGGATAGGATGTTGCAGACAAGAAAACATGATGTCAGGTATGTGGAGATTGTGTACAGGTTGCAGTAGGGTGATAGTACAGGTCATGGTACAGGTACATGTACAAGTACATGTAGTGGTCTAGGTACAAGTGGAAGTACAAGTACATGTACATGTATAGGTGTAGGTGCATAGGGCATGGAATATTGACTTACAACAAATGGATTGGTCGGTTCTGAGACATGATATATGTACAAGATAACATTGACCTCAAGAAGGTGGTCTTGAAGGAATTTCATGCGAAACCATATTCAGGTCACCCGGGTTATCAAAAGACACTGATAATGGTGAAGAGATATTACTATTGGAATATTGAGAAGAGGTATATAGCATAGTTTGTGGCGAGATGATTTTATTGTTAGTGAGTGAAGGTAGAGTGTAAACATACAGGTGGATTTCTACAACTGATCATGATTCTAGAGTGGAAATGGGAGTTTATTTCCATGGATTTCATCACAGGGTTTCCAAAGACAGTGAAGCAACATGATTCCATCATGGTCATTGTGGATAGGTTAACAAAGGTTTCACACTTCATTCCAGTGAAGTCTACATTCTCAGCTAGTGATGTAGCCGAGGTATTCATCCGAGATGTGCTAAGACTGCATAGTGTTCCAAAGAAGATTGTGTCAAATAGGGATGCAAAGTTCACTTCCAAATTTTGGAAGGAGTTATTTGCAGGTTTGGGCATAGAGCTCGGCTTCAGCACAACTTATCATCCGCAAAAAAATGTACAGACAGAGAGGGTCAACATGATATTGGAGGACATGTTGAGAACGTATGTGATGCATCAAAAATGGAAGTGGGAAGAGTATCTCCCTTTGGTATATTTCACATACAACAACTATTATTAGGAATCATTGAGGGTGATTTCTTTTGAGGCATTGTATGGGTGGAGTTGTAACACTCCCATTAGTTGGAGTGACCTGATTAGTAGAGTATTGATTGAACCAAATATGTTGGTAGCCACGGGACATGAGATCTAGGTGATCAATACGAATCTCAAGGCAGCACATGATAGGCAGAAGAGTTATGCAGATAGGAACAGGTTGTTCGAGGAGTTCTAGTTTACGGAACAAGTGTACTTGCGCATAAAACTGAAGAAGAGCTCCTTGCGGATTGGATCATGTGATAAGATGGCACCATAGTTTAGTGGACCCTTTAGTATCATTGAGAGGATTGGGCCAGTACGCTATCAACTTGCACTCCCTCCGACAGTGAATGTCCACGATGTTTTCCATGTATCTTTGCTTAAGAAGTATGTTAAGGATGTTGATCATGTAATTTATTGGTATGTATTGAATGTGGAACTAGATGGAGAATTCTAGCTAGAGCCTTAGTGTATATTGCATAAAAAGGTGCTCATGCTCCGAAATCGAGCAAGTTAAAGTTCAATGGAAGCACTTTGGGCTCGATGAAGCTGCATGGGAGATGGTGGATCAGATGTGGACCATGTATCCTTCCTTGTTTGCTGGTTGAGGAAAAGCAGATTGACATGGTGGTTTGGTATTTACTTATGGTGGTTTGGTATTTACTTATGGTGGTTCGATATATGCTTTATGATGGTTTTATATATGCTATATGATGTTTTGATATGTGCTTAGATATGATGACTAGTATATGTTTGATATATGAATTGACATATGTTTTGGTATTTATATTTATGGTGATGTTACTATATGTACCCATGTGTATGGATGTAAATACCGTAACAAGTTGTGTTATAAAGCTCCATTATGCGGTATGGGTGTCATATAATTATGGTTATGTTATCATGTTATTGTGATATCATGTGGTTATGCTATCATGATGTTATGATGTCATGTGGATCGACACTCAACATGATGATCATTGTAAATACTGTAATGAGCTGTGATATGAAGCTCCACTATGCAGCATGTTGTCATGATGTTTTTCTTTTGAGAAATTATTTCATTGTAAATACTACACCGAGTTGTGTTATAAAGTTCCATGAGAAGTATGTTTTATTTCAGCAGTTTTCTGAGGTATATGTGCGATTGAAAATTGAGGACGGTGTCCCCCAAGGGGGAGGGTTCTGTAACAGCCCTGGTGAAGATTGTGTGTAATAAAAGTTAAGAACAATAACCATGGGTGAAGGGACACTTATTCCAAGTTGAATGTTGGGCAAGACATCCTAGTGGGTGTTCATTTGGTTGTTTATGGCTAAGGAAATTGGCAAAGGCAATGGCTAAGGCATTGAAAGGCAAAAATGAATTTTTGGCACACTTATTTATGAAAATGTTGGAAATTAGGAGCAAAAGGAGGTGAAAGGTCATGGGTTGCATGTGATGAGGAAAATGATGAAAAAGAATGGGAAATGAAGAAAATAGATGCCTCATCCATAAAAAGGATTATGAGGATCAATTGGTAACATTTTGTCAGTTGAGCTTTGGAGCTCTTTCATTATTATATCTCTCTCTCTCTCTCATACTCTTGGAAAGAAATTTTTCTTGGAGCACTTCGGCATTGGACCAAGAAAGGAAAAGAAGACAAGAGGAAGCAAAGATCAAGTAGGGAAAGGCAGGATCAAGTAGCTACAACAAAATTCATTGTAGGTATCAACTTGCATGTGTATTTTCCTTGCTAGTTTTGGCATGCATGGGATTGCATGTGTTTATTTTATAACATGGCATGGGTTTTGCCAGGTGTGATAATATTTTTAGCCTAGCCTTGCCATTTCCTGATAGATTTGATGAGATGGGTTCTCTGAAACAGTTTATGTGGGATGGATGGATTGGATTCGAAGCTCAGTGGGGTGGATCTTTGAATTGAAAAACACATGGTGTAGTGGTCCATGAACCGAACTAACGATGCACGGAGCCACTAACATAGTAACCCTTGAAACAGATTGTAGTTGCGGTAAAGCTAGATTGTGTGCCTCTGTGGGCCTAGGAGCCCTTCGTAGTGAATGGCGTGATATATGGTAAATCCAGAAGGTGGGTTTTCTCTCCATTGGGCTTAGTGATTTCGGGATGGAATGCAAGGTAAAGCCTGGAGAGCATGTTTTTTATGTAACCAACTCACAAATAGAATAAGAGATAGATCAACAACTTTCAAATTAGCATCTTCAAGAGGGAAACCTCCTTTACATTACACAAATGAACAATTCTTGGATGATACAAATGACAAAACCTCCTTCGTGTATATAGGAGCCTAAGGGGTCACAATATAATTAAAGATGACATAAAAATAATAATGTAAGGGCACACAAATAACAATAGTGGGCTTCTATGGGGCACAATAATAACAATATGGGGACAACATGGGAACAAAAATAACAATAAGGGGCTATAATGACAATAATAATGGGGGAGTAAACTAGTATAATAGGGACCTAACATGCCCCTCTCTTTCAAAAAAGTGTTGTCCTCAATGCTTGAGTAGTTCTGGATACTTCTGTATAAAATTCTTATCCTCCCATATGGAATCTTTAGTGGGTAAGTTCTTCCACTTGATGATATACTTTGAAAATGATTGATTTCGTAGCTATTGAGTTCTTGTTTCTGTGACTGCTTCAAGTTCTAATATGAATTTTCCTTCCTCGTCAAGTTTTGGAAATATTGTTTGAACTGGGAGCTTGTCACCTATAACCTTCTTTGAGCATGAAATGTGGAAAACTGGGTGCATATGGGAAGATGTGGGAAACTCCAATTTGTATGCCATAGTACCAATATTTTGCAACACCTTGTACATACCATAATACTTTGGTGATAACTTATTGTCCTTCTTATCTTGCTTAAGGGAAATTTTCTTGTATGGTTTTAGTCGCAGAAATAACTAGTCACATACATCAAAACTTCTTTCACTGCGATGTTGATATGCCTATTGTTTCATTCTATTCTGCGCCAAAGTGAGGTTATCCTTTAATAGTTGGAGAACTTGTTGTTGATGCTCGATGTGATCTTCCACTACTTGAACCTTAGACTTTTCTCTTAAAGATGATGTGATGGATGGTGGATGCTATCCATAAAGTAACATAAATGGGGTCATTTTTGCTGCTATATGGAAGGAAGTGTTATACCACCATTCAGCTAGAGGAAAAAACTTGACCCATTGTGTTTGCTAATAATGAATATATCATTCCAAACATTTGTTCACTATCTCAGTTTTACCATCAGATTGAGGATGACAAGATGAGCTATGAGCTAACTAAGTACCCAGACAAGAAAATAATTTTGTCCAAAAATTTCTAGTGAAAATGGGATCTCTGTAGCTTACAATAATCTTTGGGTTTCCATGTAGCTTTTGAATTGTTTCCATAAATGCAGTAACAACTATACTAGCTTTAAATGGATGAGGTAATGCACAAAAATATGCATAGTTGGTAAGTCTATCAATTACCACCATGATGACACTCTTTCCTTCAGACTTGCGTAAACCTCTGATAAAATCAATTGAAACCTCCTCCCAATGTTGACTTAGAATGGATAAATGTTGTAACAGACCCAGGGTCTTAATTGTTTCAACTTTATTTTGTTGGCAAACCAAACATTTCTACAAACTTTTGAATATCAAATTTAAGGCCATCCCAAAAAATTCCTTCTTAATCCTATGGTAATTTTTTAGAAATCCTGATTTCCCTCCTAAGTGAGAGGTGTGAAATTCCAGAAGAATCTTTTGTTTGAGATGAAAATTCTTATAGAGGTATAAGAGATCTTTGTACCATAATAAATCATTTTTCCAACTAAATGTATAAGATGTATTAGGATCTTGCTGCGACTTTTGAATGAGTTCCCACACTTCTTCGTCATTCTTCCATTCATCCATTGCTTCATTTATCAAATCTCGTTGGATGATGAAAATGGAACAAAGCAATGCTTTCACATCCTCATCCTTTATTGAGAGTGCATTTGCAACAATATTTTGCTTCCCTTTTTTGCAAATGATTTCAAAGTCACAACCCAACATCTTTGTGACTCATTTTTGTTGCTCTTCTGAAGACAATATTTGTTCTAAAAGGTATTTGAGGTTATCAGGATATGTTTTTACCTTGAAGTGTCTTCCCATTAGGTAAGGTTTCCATTTCTTAAGTGCATGTAGTATTTCCAACATTTCCTTCTCATAAATAGCTCTGTGTTAATACTTTTATTTGATTGGATGGTTTTTAAAAGCAACGAGTCTTCCTTCTTGCATTAAAACAACACCAATTCCATTTCGTGAGGCATCATATTCCACAATAAACGTTTTTGTGAAGTCTGGCGTAGCTAAGACCTGTGCTTGTCACATTGCCTCTTTAAGATGTTCAAAGGCCTTCGTTTCTTTCAGAGTCCATGAAAGTGCATCTTTATTCAATAATGTTGTTAGAGGTGTTTCTAGTTTACAATATTTTAACAAACTTGCGATAGTACCCTGTCAACTCGAGAAATCCTCGCAGATGCTTTATGGAGGTG
>APFE031274511.1:0-20249 GCA_000404065.3 Pinus taeda | reverse complement strand
TTCTTATTTATGGTTATGTTTCTTATATGGTTTATTTGATGCTTATGATTTATGCATAGATCTGCAAATGTTTAGTGAATTGCTTCTAATTAGTGTATGTGATTTAGTAAGGTAAATAAAAGGAAAAATTTAGTAGTAAGACACACTATTGATTCAACTCCCCCCCCCTCTTAGTAGTGCTCAAAGGTTTCCAACAATTATTATCAGAGCAGAGCTCTTGGTTAGAACTTGATTGCTAGAGAGTAGATCTGGGGTTTGTTGGTGAAAATTAATTTTTTTTAGAATGGGCAAGAATAAGAGGAAACAATTTTAGAAAAGGAATAGCCTTCAAAATAAGGAATCTTAGCCACAAGGGTCCCATGTTCCTAGTGCAAGAAGTTTGGAAAATAATGTGCAGGAATCAAAAGGTCAAGAACCAAAGGTATTGCAGCAAAATGAATCCAAAGGTATAACTGTTAATGATTTTATTTTGCGTTACAATTTTGAGGATTCAGATTTTTATCATGATGAATTGCATAATGGAGTTGAGAATGTTATTAAAGCTCTTAGAGCTGAGATTTCAAGACTAACAACTACATGCAAAGATCAAGAAAAATTATTGTAGATCTATGATGATAAGGAGGCCATGCTCAAGGAAGATATTGTTAGATTAAAGATTAATTTGGCTCAATTAGAAAAGGTTGAGGAAGGTATGAGGAATAATGCTAAGTGAAGGTAGAAGAGGTTGAGAAATTAGAAGTAGAAGCGATTTCCTTTAGAAAGCAGCAGAAGATGGAGAATATCATTGTAGCATTGGATAATTTACTCGAGATCCAAATATCACTATTGGATAAATCCGGTCTTAGATTTCAAAAGGGTGAGTCTAGTTTGAATGCAAGTAAAAACACCAAAGAAGAATCTAAGAAACCTATAGAAAACAATATCAACAACAAACGTGAGATCCAAGCAATCAAGAAGCAAATCCAACTACCTCTTAGCAAACAAAATAACCAACAATAGGAAACCAAGCAAAACCAAGAGTCGATCAAGTAGTGAAACCAACAATAGAGAAGAAAATATCAAGGAGAATCTACATTCAGGAGATCATTTTCTCCTAGAGATGATTGTGACATATTTGTAAAGTTTCAAAGGAATAAAAGTCCTTTTATTCCTTTTGTGCATAATGTAGAGTGTTACAATTGTCACAATTTGGGAATATTGCAGAAAATTCGTAAATTAGAATGTATATACCATATAAGCAAAGATACCAGCAATATCAATAGCTAAGGAGAATGGGCAACATGTATACTTGTGATTTTTATGGTTATTTGTATTTATGTCACTTGTTTTTCCACAAGACAATAGATTGCAGGTCTAATTGATAGAGGATAGACATATTTCATGAAAGGTTTAGCTCTGGCATGAGCAGAAGGGGAGTTGATCCTTGGTGAGCACTAGTATTGTAGCAATAATGTTGCAACTCCTAGGTTGCCTACTTTACTCTTATCAACCTAGTAGTTCGTAACAAACTTGGAAGTGTCGGTGTTGTATGCACAAGTACTAGTTCTTACTACAAGTTGTCACTTGGTTAGCTGGCGCAAGATCACTAGGAGCTCAAGTCAACTTCTATGGATTCTAGAAGAAGTTTTATATGTGATGAAAGGAGAGAAAGATTACTCTACATATGCTACTCTAACTACATAAAGGAGAAAGACTGAAATGTAAAGCAAACCTAGTAAACCCTAATTAACCAACTAATCCTGCTTTTGCAGAAAGCACTATGAAATCCATGAAAGGAATGCCATTACCTATTCAAAGAAGTAAACAACATCTACCTAAGCTATTTATATAAGTAAATAAGCAAAAAACATATTTTTGGATTTTTATGTATTTTTATGTGAATTTGACATGCATATAATTTATTGTGTGTGAATGTGGTAGTGAATAGGTGGGTTGGAGGGTGGCTTGGGGACTTGAGAGGATGTAGGATGGTGTGGATGGGTCTTGGTAGGTCTCAGGTGGCCTTCTAGAGGCTTTTCCCACACTCGGCCTTCAAAAGAAATCCTAGAGGAAAATCTTCAAGAGGACATAGGAAATCTACAGGAGGAAAATAGGGCCACTACATGAGGAGGCCGAGAGCCGTTTTCGCCGTTTTGAAGGTGTGAGAGTGGGTGGAAAAGGTATATTAATGTTGGAATGAGGTATTAGGGTGCCTAGGGGCTACCAAGAATCACCAGGGGAGAGGAAGATGATTGGGTTTGCTCAAGGAGAGAGGAAGAAGTTCTATGGAAAATGCAGGAAACTAAGGCATAATTGAGGTGAGATTTGGACGACCTGTAGGGAATGGATCAGATGGAGGATGGGATGGATGATAAGCTAGCCTATTGCTAGAAGATATTCTACTACAAAGGAATTTATAGTCAACCAATAAGATCAAACAAGCAATGAAATGAGTGCATCTAGAAAAATTGAGTTTTTCATAAAAATGGTCTAAAGTATGATCTATGAAAAGAAATGTTGCAAGAAAGGAAATAATGAAAGAAGACTATTGCAAATAAAGAAATGAGCATGCTGAAGAAGATTTTAAGCAAAGCAAATCTAGACTATTAACCTACTAAAAGCTGCAAACACTAGAAGTCCTATGAATGAGGAAAATCTGTGTTTTTGGGGTAGCAAGACGGTCTTTGCCTCAAATCGTGGTCCCAAAGGGAGGAAGAGAGGCCAAGGAACTGTTGCTAGCCTTTTGAATGTTCTCTTTATCATTGCTTAACCTGCTATAGAAAGCACAAATGGAAGCAAACTACTGAATCATCAAAACAACCTATTCTTAACCATAAAAGAAATACCTATTCTTAACCATAAAAGAAATACATCTAACAACAACCTAATCTACAAACTGAAACAAAACATACAAATACAAGTAGAGAGGAGCTTGGCTGCTTGGAATGGGTCCTAACCCAAGAGCTTCAGCCCTCTGAGGTAACTTAGTGCTAGCTCAAAAAGGATTACATCTTTATTATCAAAACAATAACAAGATTACATGAAACTGTCACAAAATAAATAGCTCGAAGTTGGAGTAGAGTTTACATAAGCAAAAATCCTACAAAAATCTGACCCTAGTGAGGCCCTAGGCCTCTCTACTTATACAAATGAAGCTAGCAACAACTTCCTTAAAATAAAGGAGGCTTGGCTCCCAAAACTCAAGATAATCATCAGTCATCCTCCACTTGTTTGGTTGCCTTCTATTGCATGATTTGGCTGCTTGTACTCTGCGCTGAATGAAGGGGAATTCGAAGTGAGGAGTAATAAATGAGGGGATTCCCTCCTATAAGTCCTATCCTTTGTCTAATTCAAGTTATTGCTGCCATTTTTCCATTGGATCTTTGAGTTTGATCTCAAAATTCATCAATAATCTGCATTAAACACATGTTAGACCACATGGCGTCCTAACTAACTCAACTCACTCCATAAACATAAATATAATCATAAAATCATATAATAAGCTAAGAGAATGGTTGATTTGACTAGGTTAGGAGGTACAATGAGCCCATATATTTAACCATTTATGAGGCTCATCATCACCCCCTATTGGGACTCAGAAATGTCATATTTTCATCCACCTTTTTCTTCACTATTCCTTACATTTCATCATATCATTTTCATACATGCATTTGGGTTTCACCTTCTTATTTTCCATTTTATTCATTTTTGTATTACAAGTGAATTCATGATTAATTATTAGAAAATGTACATATTTTTATATATATCTCAAGAATATGTGAGTTTTGTGATGTGTAGGAAATATGTGAAGAATTAATTCCAAGAGACTTATCCATATCTCCTCCACCATATTAAGGAGATAATTATGCAATCCGATTCCTAACGAGAAAAGCATGGAGGATTTGGTTGGCATATCTTATCCAAGATATGTGAGAGATTTGTGGGGGATTCAAAGGGATCATATTTTGTAATAATGGGAAAGTAGTTAAAAATGCTTGAGAGATTTGTGGGATCATATCTTGTAATAATGGGAAATTAGTTGAGAGTGCTTGAGAGAATATTGGATATGTAATTATGAGAAGGTTATCTTCCTCATGTATATAAGAGAGTGCTCTCTCTTCATTTGAATAATGAAGAATGAATAATGAAAAATGGGAATTCTTAGTTTTTCATCTTTTATTGTTATGCTTTCATGATTTGTAATTTAATCTTTTAATATAATTTCAGATAGTTTTATTGTTGTGAGCTCACATATGTTGTTTGTCATTCACTTCTTCACATGTTGCATTCCTTTTCCTTTATGCAATTTCCTGCTTTCCTAGTTAGTGTTTCAATTCCTTCTTAGAGTAATTTAATTCCAGCGATTTAGATTAAATTAGTTTCACTTCAGTCCTGCATATATAGTGCATGTGTCTCATAAGTCTACGGACCTCAGGTTGATAAATTAAATAGGTGGGCAAGAAATACAACAGAATTAAACGAACACATTTTCACCCAACATTTTGGTGTCGTTGTCGAGGAGGCACGTTTGATTGAAGTTTAGTTTGATTTTTCATGCAAGTGTGTTTACACATGTTCCTAACTCCGAGGTGTTAAGGCGGTAAGACGTGGGGAACAACCTACGCATTGCATTCGAGACACTGTAACGGGCTCGACCTCTTATGGATCAGAGCATGTAGGGTGTGTTTACATTTATGCAAGTGTGAATTTCAATTTCTGCAGGTGTGTTTGATTTTCGCAACTGTGAAGAATGTTTGATGAATTCATGGTTCATGGTTGTAATTGAAGCATTCGATTACTCAATTAATGAGCAGTCCTTGTAAGAGGGTTTAATTGAGTATTTAATTCAAGATTATTTTTGTGGTCCTTTTGTTTTTAATTCGATTTTTAGTGTGCTGATTTTTTGTTTTTTAACATGATTTAACAATGAGTTTCAGCTTGGAACTACTCACTCAGATCCTAGCAGAAGTTGGGATCTCTTCTTCCTTGGAAGAGGAGATCTTGATGAGAATTAAAGGTTCAACTACTCCCCAAGAAATAAATGAAGATTCAACATCTAAAGAATCCTGCGTATCTGATGGCGAACAATCATTCGAACAGGAGATGGAGGAAGAAGAACAACAGATCGAAGAAGAAGAACAGGAGTTACAACATGATCTGAGTGAGCGAAATTGCGCTTTTCAAAGCTTTATCGAACAATGGTTCCAGGTAAGTATTAGATTAGATTCGTTTTTTTATTTTTATTTAGTTGATTTACAGATACAGCAACTAGACTCATTCACTCTCGAATATTTTTCATTTGAAAAATTGCTACTGAATCTATTGTTGTTACTGCTATGTGAATCACTTCATCGGAAGTTTACCTACACGTAACTAATTTGTAAATTCTAATTAGTATAGAGTAGCTAGGCTTTCATTTTCAGCATTTGCTTTCATTTTTAGTTTTGCTTTTACCTAGAATAAGTATGCTCTCCTCCTGTGTCTTTCTACAATCTTGAGGATCAGAAAATAGGGATGATTTAGACTAATTTCAAGAATAAATTCATGTTTTGCAATATGCTTCATGGTCATAAATATATTTGGCCCCTTTGTACCTTGGTCTGGATTTGATTAACTTCATGGAATAGGACATACATCTTGGTGATATGGAAAGTAGTGATAAATTCTATTTCAATTATATGTGATGGAATCACCTGGAGGATTAGGTCAAGCACCTTTTTTTGGGTGGGACTGGACCCTTGGACTGACAATGGCAATGTATATCATCTTCCACAAGATCCGATCACCTTCTTATTAAACACAGGTATCTATCATCTTGATCATATAACAAATCCTGGGAACACCAACATTTTCTCCCAAGCTTGGAAATATGCTACCCATATTGGAATACTGGATATATGGCATACTGATTGGCTTAACTATATCAATGCTCTTACTGAAACACATGTCAGAATCATTGACGGGGATGATGAATTGATTTGGGCTATGGCAAAGCATGGAATATACACCCCCAAGGACAGCTACCCTATTATTTTTTCAGGTCATCGACCACATGTAATAGAGTGTGGTGGAGCAATCTATGGAAGATGAAGGCTCCCCCTCGCTCTAGATTATTCATGTGGGTTGTTCTCCAGAACAAAGTATCGATAAGAGACAACCTCATGAAGTGATCTTTCAATGGACCTTCATGGTACTGTTTATGTTGTCAAGACTCAGAAACTATTGATCATCTCTTTATGCACTATCTTATTACTAAGCATTTATGGGGGTTGATCATTTCCTCTCTCCCCTTACCTACTTGTTGGTAAGGAAATTCTATCCATGAGGCTTGGAAATCTTGGTGGTCTTTGGCAAGGTCACTTAAGGCTCAGAATCTTCCTATTCTAGTCTGTTGGGCTATCTGGCTTGCTAGGAATAAATTCATATTCAACAATACACCTCCACTTTGGAATTTTGTAGCTGTCCATGTTCTGGCCATCTACTCCTTAATTCCAGACGATGGTAAACTTGATATCTAATGTACTATCACCCCTAGAGTTATTGATAAAAGTCTTCCCTGGGCATATTTTGATGGCTCTGCACAAGATATGAGATGTGGAGGGGGGGGCGGGGGAGCCATTTTATATCTTTTTGACACTCACCTCTTCAAAATCTAGATGGGATAAGGCAATGGGAGAAATAATTTTGCTGAATTGATCACCCTATTTATAGGGAACACAATCAAGTTTCCGACTAGCTTTCCAAGGAGGCTGTGGTCAGGCCTCAGGGTACATGGCTAATACAAGAGCTGTTGGACGAGAAGCATTACCAGTACTACCATAGGCCATATATTAACATTAGAGTATAGGGGGCTGAAAGGCCTGTTTTTTTGTTGTTGTTGGGGTTTTGTTGATCTCTATCTTGTATATATCTTGACTAAACACTAAGTTCTCTATATTTTGACATGTAATTATGCTATCATTATGAGCACCCCCTATGGGGGTTTTTGGTACTTATATTTTTGAAGGGTGAGTTGCCCCAACCTACTTCATATGCTTCCTTAAGCATCTACAACATATAATTTTCAAATATTAATGGAAATTACAATTTTTCTTTAGGGGAAAAAAAGATCCATTTTACCATATAAATTAAAATAAAAATTTTGTAATCATATTTAAATTTCATTAAAAGAACATAAAAACTTAATACTTACAATATAGCAAGATTTTTTAACTATGGATATTCACCCCCACTTCACCATGGATATTATTAACCATACCATAGCACAAGCAAATAAGATGGCTCATGAATACCACATGCACAAAACCCATCTCTCATTTCACACTCAAAATAATACTTACAATATAACAAGATTTTTAACCATGGATATTATTAAACATACCATACTATGGGCTAATACCATGGCTCATGAATACCACATGCCCAAAAACCACCTTTCATTTCACAATCAAAATATTTTACGAATATTTTTTTTATAATTTTATTTTATTACATTTTTGGGTAGAAAGACACTCTTCATCCAAGACGGAAAAGACACTGTAATGTCCTATCATATTATGTTATCCAAACATTTTAATTAATAACAAACTCTTTTCACCCACTTCGAGCAAATTTTTTTTTAATTAATAACAACTCGATAGGGACATAAAACCTCTTTTCACCCCCTTCAAGTTTTTCAACCATGAGGTAAGTCGGTTTAGAAGTCACCCACACATCACGTATTTAAGAAAGCCAAATATCGTGAGCTTAGTGAGTGAATTACTTCGGAATTGTATAACGGATATCTTCTCTGTAATATTTCTTCTCACTCGTT
The DNA here is from genome assembly GCA_000404065.3 of Pinus taeda. Lineage (NCBI taxonomy): Eukaryota > Viridiplantae > Streptophyta > Pinopsida > Pinales > Pinaceae > Pinus > Pinus taeda. The sequence goes on along the minus strand of APFE031274511.1, from coordinate 12,457 downwards.
GATTCAAATATCGTTCTCTCTAATATTTCTTCTCACACTCTGATTCAAGCGAGAATTCTCTCAGAAAAGATGTTCAGCGATTACTCATCATCTGCCAATGTTTTCAACAAACTGAAAGCTCGAGATTTGAACGGGAAAACTAAGGCGCCTATGCTCCCAAATACATTATTTCAGGAATATCACCTCCAAGTATTCAATACATTATTTCAGGAATATCACCTCCGAGTATTCAACGACCGAAATATCTTCAACAAACTGAAAGCTCGAGAGTTGAACGGGAAAAGTAAAGCGCCGCCGCCTATGCTCCCAGATACAGTATTTCAGGAATCTCACCTTCAAGCATTCAATAACCTTCAGTCAATCTCTGTGACGGACATGGTGATAGCCTGTGACATAATATTGGTTGTCTATGGCCAATTTTATTTCATTCCATATCTACGACCTGCAGATGGAGATGGAGAAGTCTCACCTCTCAGTGACAATAATGGGAACCCTGTAATAATGCATTGCTACAATAGAGTGGACTTTATATGTTACAATAGTTATAATGATTCATTATTAATTGTTGCTGGGTCTTCTTTTAAAACTATAATGAGTATTCCAATTGCATCGATTAAAGCAGGAGAAACTACAGCATATACAAGGCATTTCCCCTCAGATTCAATATATCATTGCGATTTTGATATTCCTAACTGCAGGGGAATGATTTATAATAACAGGGAAAGACTATTCACAATTTTCGAATTGAAAGAGTACTGGAAGTTGTTTACCATACCAGATGAAAGTGGCAGTCCATTGGGTCATCTGCATTTTAGGTTTTTATCTCCTTGTAATAGGGAAATGGTGATGTATAACGTTAATAATTCTTCTTCGGGTGAAACTTCATTGAAAATTTATTCCAAATTTAATGGAAGACTCTACAAGCAAATTTTGCACAGTTTAGATCCTCAATATGAGATTATGTTCATTGTAATATGTGGTAAACATACCTTACTGGTACAACAAGAGGAATTGAACATGCAAATCTTGAATATAGCTACTGAAACGCCTGAGATTATAAAAACAACAGAGATTCAAGCGAAGTGTTGCCCTTACTATTTAGATAAGAGAGAGCAGTTTCTGTGTTATACAATAAGTAGCAGCCTTCAGGTTTGTAATCTACGGGGAGATATTTTGTTCACATTCCAAGAAATCCAACTATCCAAAAATAGTCTTATGGATGGTCTTTACATTACAAGGGCACAAGATATTTTTGTGTATATGTCCTTCTGAAGATACACATGATAAAAGTAGTATCAATGTTTTGAACATTGTTACCGGAGAATGCGTGGCAAAAATCGCATCCGATATTTCACACAGTTCTGACATGAGAGAAGCGGCGGTGACGAGAATAAGTGCATTCGCATATGATGAAACGACCCGTGAAATTTTCACCGGCAATCCCTATGGAATTTGTTGCCAGTGGTCAAACAGAATTCTGGAAGACATTGGAGACATATCAAAGTACCTTCCTTTTTACGTTGTATAGAGTTAACAGTGATCTTTTGTCTCAGTTGTCTGAGAAATACCGTTTTTGTTTTTCTATGTTTTGAGACCCTGCAACTACGGTGGTCTATGTTATCAAACATGGTTTTTTTTGGGGCATTAAATGCAGTCATCTGGGCAGGGGTTACAACACCATCCATATACTGCGGATATAGCATATTCTTTACATGACAGCTCTCCAAATCGTTATAAAGAACTCTACCTTACAAAAGTCATATGGCTCTAACGAAAATGATTGGATCTGTAGCAAAACAATGATGTGAGGTTTGAGATGTAAGATTTATAGTTTTTTATTTTTATTTTATTTTACGCTATAGTGTGTTTTTTTAATGATGTATATCAATGAATATAGGTAATGTTTTATTGATGGTTTATTGGAAAATCACTATAATTTAAACATTTCTATGTTGTGATTGCAAAAATGTTGCAGCTAATTAAAAATAACAACTTAAAAAGTGGAGGATGGGGAAGAAATGTCTTCAATTTTGCAATAGTCTTACTCTTCCTATGCTTATCTCATAGATGTTTTTCGAACCATCTAGCTCAAAATCTTATATACATATTATATCCAAGCTATAACATGCAACTTAATGAGGAAAAACATTATTGTTGGCCAACCATATTATATCCAAGCTATAACATGCAACTTAACCAGGAGAAACATTACGGTTGGTCAACCATATTATGTCCAAGCTATAACATGCAACTTAACGAGGAGAAACATTACCTTTAGATTCCATGATATTTTGCAATCAACATAAAGAAGGGGGTTTGTTTCAGAATTTTAGCTATCTCCTTTTAAAAAAATTGAATTAATTTTGAGTCATTTTCCTTGAGCCATTAATTCCAGTGTTAAATTTAAATTTAAATTTTGTTTAGCAAAGATTTATTGGAATTGAAAATTTATGTGGTGTATTTTACATAATTTTGTGTCCAAGTAAACTTTCACTTGATGGGAGGATTGGATCCCTCCATGTCAATGGCCAATACTTAAAGAATTATTTTGAATGATGATCTCGAGTTGTGCCCTACACTATGTACATAGTCTTTTCTTGTGTCATGTAAATAAATGTTGTGTGTCGATGTGTTTCCTAGCTTCTTTGTGTGTGGATGAGTTAAAGATAGTCTTGTGACACTTCCACATTTGGCTAACCTTTTTTCCGTATTCTTTGTTGGTTATCTCTTTTGATCGATGAAGTTCCGAAGGAAAATATGATCTTTCCATGAGGAGAGTTTTGGTTAAACCATGAACCTGTGCAAACGAGAGGGTCTGCACCTGTGAGAAATAGTTCATCCTCATAAGGTGTCGGTATGAGAGGTCTATCATTGACAACCTTCGGGTAATGGTTTGGATCAGTTTCACTCCTAGTGAATCTCAGCTTCATCAGACAACTATCAATCTTCTCATACTATGCTCGGGGTGTTTTTCTTCAAGCCATAAAGGGCTTTCTTCCACCTATATACATGACATTCCCAATCATGAATCTCAAACTCCTCAGGTTGTTCCAAACTTGTGGACCTGCTGCATGAGGGGAATGGTCCCCTTATAAGATTTTCCTTCGATACATCTCAGACATGTACCTTAATGCTCTACTTGAATTCAGACATCCTTATCACCATTTGACTCACATCAGGTAGGGACCCATAGGTAGACATCAAGTGTAATAGATGTGATATGTCAATTGACATGATCCCCAATGGACCATCCCGCAACTTGATACAAATTGCCAACCTTGAACTAATGAGAAAAAGCGTCTTTGAAAATTATATTTTTTAACATGTACCTTTCCATTGATGAATACCACCCTAAAACCTTTGATTTCCGTTTCCGTGATGGACACCAAGTTCTTCTTGCGATCAGGTACATAAAAGAGATTCTGTAAATGAATCAAGTTACCCTTATTCAATTAAGAGTTAACATTCCCTACACCCTTTCCAAGATAGGTAGCATCGGCTCCAAGTATAATCCCACAATTGTTTCCATCTCTACCAAATTAGAGAGTGCACCCATCTATCTAATGAAGTGCCTTGAAGCACTACAATCTATAATCCAAATTCCCAAAGAATGTGAAGGAGAGGGACAATACAAGATACCGCTTCTTTATCTTATCAAAAACAACATTTGATTCTTCATACCTGGGGTTCCTTGCTTTCTATGAAGATTCGGCCATTTCATTGATGACCTACATTACCTGACATTCCTTTGATCATTGAAAATGTCCCTGGAATGATTGTTATCATCATCAAGTGATGTGTCTCTACCATTTAGACACTCCTTCGCATAATGGTTGAACTAGTTATCTACCTTTCCTTCCACCCTGAGATCCGGTTTACCAATGAAGTGATCTTTAGGTAGGCCATATTTCGCTGTGCCATTCTGATAGTATTCTCTGCTTCGACTTCACCCTTTCTCTTTCACTCTTGCTTGGGAATTGTCTTCACCTCAGCTCTGATACCATGTTAATTTTAGGTATGTTCTATGCTTGGAGAAATTTATTTCAATTTTCACAGTTAGCTCCATATCTTTTTCAAATTAACAATCACATAAGAATTAAAGTAAACTGCAGATAGAACATACACATAAATCACAGAAGACAGGCCAAGACAAGAGGACACAAGATGTGGTGCTAGCTAGGGACAAACCCCAATGTGGGGAAACCCTTGATCAATTCTTCTTATATGTTCTTCAATAGTTCAGAAGAGAGAGAGCGAGAGAGAGAGAGAGAGAGAGAGAGAGAGAGAGAGAGTACATTTACAACAGAAGTCAACACTTTGACTTATCTAGATAAGAGCATAGATCATCTCTAAGAAGATGATACATGAGATCAGTTGAAGACATGTTGCTTCAACTAATTCTCCAAGGTGACTCCTTCACCTATCGCTGTGTTTCATTTTGTCATCATGCTGCACCTCACCGCGCTACACCATGCTGCACCCATCATCATTGTGCTGCATCTCATCGCGCTTCATTAATCATGACTGTACCCATCATTGTACTGCATTATGTGCCATTGTTGCACCATGTTTCCATCCTGACCTATGGTTTGTCTGCACCTTGTTTGCTTGTTGTCCCTAGCATGCTTGTTGTCCTTAGCATGCTTGTTGTTGCATGCTAGTTGTCCCTTGCATGCTAGCTGTAACATTGCATGCTTGGTGTATTTTCTGTTAAGTACCATACAACTGTCTCAATGTTAGTTAGTTGTCCCTTCCATGCTGCTCTCCTTCGGAGACAGATGCTCTAGCTGTTTGGACAGTTCTAGTTGTTCCCGGAAGTTCCGACAGTCCTGGTAGTCCCGAAAGTTCTAGTAGTTCCGACATTTCCGACTTTTCTGGCTTTTCTGGTAGTTCTGGCTTTTCCGGTAGTTTTGGATTTTCCAACTTTTCTAGCTTTTCCGACAGTTTTGTCTTTTCCAACAGTTCCGGCTTTTCTAGCGATTTTGGCTTTTCTGGCATTTCTGGCAGTTCTGGCTTTTCTAGTAGTTCTAGCTTTTCTAGTAATTCCAGATTTTCCAGCTTTTCTAGTAGTTCTGGCTTTTCCGGCAATTCCGTATTTTCTGGTAGTTCCAACGTTCTTCCCTTTGGATCAGGGCAAAGTTATTCCTTAGGATCTCTCCTCCTACTAAAACCCAAAGACAAGTAGAGAGAGGAAGAGATCCCAAGTGTGTTGAAATGACTTGAAGGCCACCTCTATTTATACTAAAACGTTGAGCACATGTGGGGTTTATTTGGTTGTTGGCCGACCTTGAAAAATTGTCTTATAACGCAAATAAATTCATAACTCCATGAATACTTATCGGAATCGGATGATGTTTTGATCAATCCTACACCTCTCGATGAGAGGGATCCAAGAAAAATATCAGCTGCCATAAATAAGATGACGCAAATGGAGTTTGGCCCTAGTTGCTAATTTTAATAGTAAGCCTAAATCACAGGTCTCTATATGCTTCTCTGAAGGAACAATCTCTTCTTCTCTCAATAATTTGGGATCCCTCTTCAGCCATAAAATGAATAAGTGCCAATGCATAGTCCTGTAAATAAACAAATAAATAAAGGCAAAAGAAGAGAAAGGATTTCTGCATAAAGAGATGAAGCAAGCAACTCCGCTAGGGTACTATCCAAGCTCACTGGCAGTGGAGCAATGTTTGTGTTCTTGTAGTGACTCCTTCGGGGTGCTGTCTAGGCCTACTACAGTGGAGTGTTGTCACTCATTGCTAAATATGTTTTTAGCTGTGAAAAGAGTGCAAAAGAGAAGTGAATTTTGAAGCCATTTCCTAAGCCATATAATCTCTCAAAGCTTAATCGAACCCTCTCCATTAGATAGTGCTCAGAATAATATTTCTGACGGTATGTGGAAGTCCAAAAATGGACTTCTGGATCAGAAATTAAAGCAGATTGAAGCTGCCCTTTGAAATCCAGAAAACCAAGGGGAAAAGACCAAGGGTAGGCTAATCGCAATGGCAGTTTCCTAAGGGTCGCAAAAGGACAAGGATAGAGAAAACCTGCGATTAGCGATCGCCGATATCAGTGATCACAAAATTCAAAGGTCCAAGGTGCAGTATATCAATGATCGACGAGACTTCAAAGTGCAGTGCAAAGGGGCAATGTATATTGATGATTAGAGACCCAAAGTCCCACAACATCAGGAAACCGACGATCAACGGGTCCAACGGGCCATTATTAAGGAATTGTGGAGGAATTCACCGAGAGTGTTAAAGCAACAAGGGAGGGACGATGTCGATTTACAAAGGAAACCAGTTGCAAAACCGAATGCAGGCGAGCCTTTTCTCTCTCCTCCATGGGGCCCACGTCGAAGAGCACCATTGGATCTAATCATGACATGGGGCAACTGACGTCATGCATGATGTGGCCGTATAGAGATAACGTGACAGTATGGAGGACATGTGGCATGCAGATTCAACATTTTAAAGGGTTGAAAGGGGCCAAAATAGGCTAACAAGTGTCACCACTCACAAAGTGACACGTGGCAGTGATGACATCACCAATCACAAATCGGCAATCAGCAGGACAAGGCATCATTCTGTAGTGAAACCTCTGATTGAGATCATGCAATAAAGGGGGGCTCTGATGCAGGGGTTAGTCGCGGTCACATAAGGTGTCAAAGAATTAAGGGCTTAACGTAAAGGTGATCGACGATCACAAGATTTAGGAGGATGTGACCAGAGGCACGAATTGAAAAAGCCTCGATTGTCGATCTATGATATTTGGCTAAGGGTCATGTCACTGTCCCTAGTCATATAAGAAGGATTGCAAAGCGGGGCTAACGCATAAGGGGCCAAAGGATATCAGTGATTGTAGATATTTGAAGCTTGTTCAGTGTTAAAGCCCCCCACTCTCTTATCCTCGATACACTTGTATGATTTGTTCCGCAAGGCACGATGGGCTCTGATAGTGTTTTACAAGGAGTTTGGAAGGGATGAATGAGTCGGAAGCTGTGATATGAGTTTGTTATAACCATCACGTGTGTCACTCCCGGTTCCTACGAAAGAATAATTAAAGCGGTTTAGGCCGAAAGCGATAGAAAACCTAACAAGAGATTACAAAGCGTAATTTAATAGAGACATGTTTGCAACTGGAGGCCAATGAAGAGGAGTGGCATGAAGATATTTACAGGGCCGTCATTTATGTTCATTAGTATTTATTTTTTATTTTTTATTTTTTATTGAGATCGTTATGTGGTTTTAGTTCCAAGGAATGAAAATTTCTGTTGTAATAATGGGAGGCGATAGAGCTAGTGCACGGATACAACTAGCCATGTTGGAAGCTGGAGGGTCTCCTGAGATATTTTTTAATTCTCCATTTGTCCCTCTCCTTATAAAAGGGAGGAAGAAACACTTAACACAAGTTCTGAATTATGTGGGAAAACTGATGTAATTTCTGAAACTGTATTAATTCCAGATTTTTATATTTCAAATTATAAATGAAAAGTGGCCATTCCAACCTTCGAGTATTACAACATGTTATTTCTCTGTTAAACTTCCATTATGTTCACATTTCCTCTTTGATTTCATGTAATTGTAGCTATCAGAAATATCTCATATGCTCTTGCGGATTCATTTGTGTTGACTAGTTAATGCACATGTGTGTATGTAATTCTGAGATTATATCCTTAAATTTGCACTCCATGAATCATATCATTCTGTTGAGACCTAATCCTCAGTGATTGGGGAACTGAATGTGAACAGTCATTGAGAAGAAGAACTGAACAATCACATCCATGTATATAATAGATAGCTGGCTAAATGAATAAACGCATTAGTTTTCTAGAGTTACTCCTGGCCTGACATGGTATCAGAGCCAGGTTCCAGGTTCCTTTTTTAGGCGTCACTTGTAACTCCTGTCCACTGCCTGCTCTCTTCTCCTCTCTGTCCTATTTCTGAAAGAACGCCTCCCTGCCTGAAACTGCATACCTAATTTCTGACATGGTAACGCGTACCTGAAGCTATTGAACGCTGCACCAAATCTGCCACCCCTCTATCACTGTGATGATGCGACCTCCATCATTGTGAACATGGTGTGTGCAGCAGATTAAACGCTGGTATTGAATGTATTGGCTGTGGCTGCGTATTGAACGCTAGTATGTATATGATGGTGCGTTAAACTGTTTTAAGTACAATATTAATTGCGTTGAACAGTAAATAGCCGGACGTTAAACAAGCATCTCTCCTCATTTTACCTACCACTCTCTATCAGCACCAAATCTGCCACCCCTCTATCACGCTCTCGCTCTTTGACGTTACACATTCTGAGATATTGTCTCGGATTTGAGCTTTTGTTGTTGCTGCTCTCCATACGCATTGAGTTTACCTTACCGCCTCGCTGCCAACAGTTACATAACTCGCCCTCTATCTTATGCCTGGCATGCCTTGCCGCAATCTCTTTGTATATTTCAATGCCTTTGGACCAGCCTTCAAAACTAAAGCTTCTCAGCAGTTCGCACTAGCTTAAGAAATGATGAATCTCCACACGGAAGGGAACATATCACCTTATATTGTTGGGCATCTTATAGTCCTCTGAAAAACCTATGCTTCTCACCCACAACGTGAAAGGTTCCCCTAGTAGCCCGTCAAACGCTAATTCAGAAAGAATCCCTAGCCACTGGATTGAATGATGTCACTTAGCCAAGAATGAAAGCCAATTCTCGGTGATAAAACAACTTTACTATAAGAACTGCGCTTTGAGTGGAGGTTTGTTTGAAGGTCGCTTCGGAAGCGTATTATTTGAATATGACTGAGCGTATTATGGAAACTATGCGGAGTGTATCATTGAAACTATGCCGAGAACCATGGTGAAGTCTGCCAAAATTTAATGTTGCGATATGGGAAACATGAATTTGTTTAATTAAATGACACAGTTCTATGAAAGCTTTTGAAGTTTAAAAAAAAGGGAAAACTTTAACCCCTCTTCTACCGTATTATTCGATTTATACATTGAGGATAGATTTCTTGCCTTCCTTTCTAGCAGCAATATATATTACAGTGGCAACAAGCGCTCAAACATTTTTTTTTGCGGTGATATATATATATATGGTGATATATGTATTCATTTCAATGATCAATAATGGCATAGCAGAATTTTGAATGATTTTTTTTTTCCATATCAAAATCATTTTTTAGCAGCAGAAGTTTTTTAAGAGCAATTTTTTTTTCTCGCCATCAGAAGTATTAATATATCAGCAGAAGTAATTTTTTACAGAATGCATTCAATCATCTCTATGATAGGAATAGTTCTCACTGGCAAGGAGAACTATCCTGACTAGTCCCGGATGGTACAACACACCCTCATTTTCAATGAGCTGTGGAAAGGAGTGTGTGTCGGAGAAGGAGACAGTGACCCAGAAAAGCCTACATCAGACAAACAGCTCGCCATCTGGGAAAACAAGAACATCAAAGCGTATGCATTAATCGTAGCATCTGTAAATAAGGAGGTGAGTCGTCACATTTCATCATATTCAACTGCCTTTGAAGCTTTACAAAAGCTGAAAGAACTCTATGACTCACCTTCTGCACTTGAAGTCGGTCCAACTTATGATAAACTCTTCACTCTTGAATTGCAAAATAAGAATCCTCTTGCTCTTGCATCTGAAATAAAATCTATAGTGCATGATATCAAATCACAAAACTTGAGCTGGATATATCTCCTTATTGCTTTTCTCAGAGGGCACTTATCCATCAACTTCCATATTTGGAGTCTTGGCAAGGCAAAATGGAAATCTCAAGGATAATGAACCTTTGACTCTCTTGTGAAAAAGTTTGCTAAAAGAGAAAAAGCCTTTGGAAAGAAGACAGTCCCTGAATCTTCAGAAGAGATTGTATGCCTGGCTAATAAAGAAAAATATACTGCTCAAGATTCTACAAGAGGAAGGGGTGGACGAGGAGGAAGAGGAAGATACTTCAGAGGCAGGGGAGGCAGACATTCTCAAGGAGAAAAGGCAGATTTACATTGTTTTCGCTGCAAAAGAAATGGATCACATGATGGCTCTACATGCAAGCTACCATGGGACAAAATTGAGCAGAGAAGAAACCAACAGAAAGGTAAAACTGATGATACAGACAAAGGTAAAGCACCTGAATCCGCTCACTATATTGAGGCACAATGTAACGTTGGAGTAAATGAAGATTTGTTTAACACTTCACTTGCTTCCTGGAAAAATGATTGGCTGCTTGATTCAGGAGCAACCTGTCACATGACTTATAGAAAAGATTTTTTTGAAGATTTCACTGACAATGTTGATGGAGTAGTTTACTTTGCAGATCAGTCAAAAATCAAGCCATCAGGGCTTGGCACAATCAGGCTTAAACTGCCTGGTCTCCCAAACTTTCTTCTTGATCATGTTTTATATCTCCCACAGCTAAAGAGAAACTTGCTGTCCTTGGTCCACATCCGCCAGCAAGGTCACTCCATTCATATGTTTGATGGCAAGCTTGAGGTGAGAAAATCATCTGATCACTCACTTGTCATGAGGGGAATAGAAGAAGAAAGACTTCTCAAACTGCAAGGAACATCTGCTCATAAACAACATTTCTCATATATTACTCATCATGAAGAAGGTACACTTCCATCAAGTTTATTATGGCATGCTAGATTTGGACATTTAAACTATGACAGTCTCCGTTTATTGAAGAAAAATGGTGTTGCTGGTTTGCCTACAATTCCTAGAAAACTTAAGCAATGTGATGCTTGCATTCTAGGAAAGCATAGCAAACAGTCATTTCATGACTCACATTCAAGAGCACATAGGAAGCTTGAACTTATTCATTCAGATTTATGTGGTCCAATGCCTGTTCCTTCTGCAAATGGAAATAAATATATCATGACATTTATTGATGACTACACCAGAATGTGTTGGGTTTATTTATTGAAGAACAAATCTGATGCTTTTCTAACATTCAAGAATTTTCATAAATGGATTGAAAATGATGCACAATCTCATATTGGGTCTATTCGCACTGATAATGGAAAAGAATATACATCAAATGAATTTGAACAATATCTTCGCCAACATGGGATTAAACATCAAACAACTGTGCCTTATAATCCCCAATAGAATGGTGTAGCTGAAAGAATGAATAAAACAATTTTGAATATGGTACGATCCATGATTTTTTTCAAAAATGTAAAGATAATGTTTTGGGCTGATGCTGTTCTATGTGCTGCATATATAAAGAATAGATGTCCATCTAGTGCTATAAGAAACAAGACTCCTTATGAATTGTGGTATGGACATGTTCCTTCGGTCAAACATCTCAGGATTTTTGGTTCCACCTGTTATGCTTTGATACCAAAGGTACATAGAAACAAACTTGGTGCTAGAAGTCGTAAGTGTATTTTCTTGGGGTATTCAAATACCTCCAAAGCATACCGCCTCTATGATGAAGAAAATAAAAAGTTTGTTATATCTAGAGATGTAATTTTTCTTGAATCATCCAAATCTGATAATGTTGTTGAGCGGCAACTTGATCGCTTGGATAGATTCGCAAAAATGAAATCATTTCAAGAATTTGAAAATCAGATTCCACATCTGGAAGGGGGGATTCCTATACTAGATCAACATGTGGAATCGTCTTCTGAAGAAGATTCTCCCCCGTCTGAAACTCCAACAACGGATGATGCTTTAAGTGATGTAATTGATAGAATTGGGAGACTCAATCTTGATTCACTCCCAACTCAATCAACAGAGCGGCCTGGACCATCTCAGAAAGGTCCCCCAAAGTGGCTGACAAAGACACTTGAAAGTGTTCATCCTGATGAAATTGGAAAAACAGGAACCAGAAATGCAAATCGACAAAATGGAGGTGATGTAGATGACTCTAATTCACTTATTGATATGGATGTTTTTTATGATTGTGAATTGAACTTGTCTACAGATTTTGAACCAACTTCCTTTAAAGAATCTGCTTCTCATGATGCATGGAAAGAAGCAATGCAAAAGGAGTATGATGCCCTCATAAAGAACGACACCTGGAAGCTGGTTGATCCTCCATTTGGAACCAAACCAATTGGCTGCAAGTGGGTCTACAAAAACAATTACAAAGCTGATGGCTCACTTGACAAGCACAAAGCTAGGCTTGTGGAAAAAGGTTTTGCACAGAAGGAAGGGGTCGATTATGAGGAAACTTTTTCTCCCACAGCAAAATGGGCCACCATCCGGACACTCTTTTCACTGGCAGCTCAGAACGGTTGGAAAGTCCATCAAATGGATGTAAAAACTGCCTTCTTAAATGGAGATCTAAAAGAAAATGTTTTTATGTCTCAACCTGAAGGATTTGCTATGAAAGGACATGAACATAAAGTATGCAAACTTGTGAAGTCCTTATATGGCCTCAAACAAGCACCACGAGCCTGGTATGAAAAGCTAACTGAGCATCTTCTGAAAATCAACTTCAATCATTTT
>APFE031274505.1:77027-104822 GCA_000404065.3 Pinus taeda | reverse complement strand
ATTAGCTAAATTGTTAACTTACTTACCTTTGCAGGCTTGCTCCTCGCTCCTTCCTCCTCGCTCCTCGCTCTTCCTTGCTCCAAACTCTTGCTCTTCAAGCTCTTCAAATTCTTCAAACATTCACAATGAAATGTTTTTAGGCCCAAAGGGCCTTTTAAAACAATTTTTTTTTTTTAAATTTTGGTTTTTTTCGGGTTCGCGGAATTTTTTTCCGCCGACCCGCTCTCGGCCAGCTCAAAATCGCTCCCGGAGCGATTTTTTAAAGCCCGGGAGCAATCGGGAGCGATCGCTCCCCGATCGCTCCCGGGCTTTAAAAATCGCTTCGGGAGCGACGGAGCGGCCGCTCCCTAAGCCGCTCCCAAAATCGGCAGGGAGCGAAAATTTTCAGGTAGGGAGCGCGCTCCCGAAAATCGCTCCCGTCCGGGAGCGATTTAGGGAGCGCGCTCCCCGAGCCGCTCCCGCCCGGAGCCGCACTTGGGAGTGGGTTCGAGGGGGGGGGGGGCACTCCCCCGCAACTATGGGGGAAATTGTTAATCAATTCTTCTTATATGTTCTTCAATAGTTCAGCAGAGAGAGAGAGAGAGATAGGACATTTATAACATAAGTCAACACTTTGACTTATCTAGATATGAGAATAGATCATCTCTAAGAAGATGATACATGAGATCAGTTGAAGATATGTTGTTTGAACTGATTCTCCAAGGTGACTCCTTCACCTATCATTGTGCTGCATCTCGTCATCATGTTGCACCTCACAGTGCTGCACCATGCTGCACCTATCATTAGAATGTTGCATCTTATCATACTTCATCAATCATGACAATACCCATCATTGTACTGCATCATGTACACTCATGTGCCATTGTTGCACCTTGTTTTTCCACCATGTGCTTGCTGCACCATGCTTACCATACTGTTATCCCAATTGCTATTGCAGCACCATGTCTTACTGCTGTCCCAATTGCTATTGCAGCACTATGTCTTGCTGCTGTCCCAATGCTTACTGCTGTCCATGTGCCTTTGCTGCCATGTTACAGTTGTCCCATGTATCTTGAAAACACTATGTACCTTGTTGTCCCATATATCTCGACAGCACTATGTACCTTGCTGTCCCATATATCTCGACAACACTTTGTACCTTGCTGTCCTATATATTAGCACTGTTGTACTAGTTGCCTTGCTGTCCCATGCATCTAACTATCAATCCACAAACAACCCTCAATTCGCTGCATGCTACTGCTGATTTCTGCCTAGGGTTTTGTGCATGTACTTCACTAGTTAGGGCACACCAACAAGCCTAACGTATAGGGAGAATACCCCTGTTTGCCTCACTGTCCTTAGAGATGACTGCGGCCTAGTTAGGAGGTCCTTTCTCTCCCCCCTTACTGCGCCCCTATAAACAGAGATATACACCCCAATATCATTCATAAAACAATCATGAAACTCACCACTAGTCTGCGTCCTGATTTGCATGGTAAGACTGCTCCAATGTGTCACCTCAAGCCATCCTTCTTGCCTCATGCAATAACTAAGAGTTGCAACTCTTCTTCTCTAAAATCTGCACCCAAAATAGTCCACAAACTCGGACCTGCCTCAACCTTCCTTGCTCCAAATTCGCACTATATTTTTGACCTTAGGATTGCATTAGGGCATCCAGCGTTAGGGCTGCTTTAGGTCTGTGTTAGGGCAACCTTCTATCTGTGTCTAGGGCAACGTTCCATGTGTGTCTAGGGCAGCCTTCCATCTGTGTCTAGGGAAGCCTTCCATGTGTGTCTAGGGCAACCTCTCTTCCTCCAGCATCTAGGGCTTCCACTCCTAGATTTCTCTTCCACTAAAACCCAAGACAAGTGGAGAGAAATCAAGATAGAAGTGTGTGTGAAATGACTCTCAAGTCATCTCCTTTTATACTAAAACGTTGAACACATGTGGGGTTTATTTGGTTGCTGGCCGACTTTGACAAATTGTCTTATAACACAAATAAATTCATAACTCCATGAATACTTATCGGAATCGGATGATCTTTAGATCAATCCTACACCTCTCGATGAGAGGGATCCAAAAAAAATATCAGTTGCCATAAATAAGATGACCCACATGGAGTTTGGCCCTAGTTGCCAATTTTAACATCCGCTGATCCATATGTTCGATTGTACTATCTCTGCCATCAGTGCCTTGCACTGCTCTGCTCTACTCTGCTCTGCTGAACCATGAAGAAGAAGAATTGATCTAAAATGTCTTATACCATTCTCTATTGACTCGAAGTCAGTTCCATATGAAGGGAGTGTGTCATATCACTCTTACTGACCCGAAGTCAGTTTTATTGATCCTAGATCAATATCACAAGAGAGTGTCTCAAACCACTCATACTGATCTCAAATCAATTTCATTGATCCCAGATCAATGGAGGTCATCCTAGCATAGGGAGTATGGTAGATACAACGATGCGTCCATTGATAGTACTACTATGGTCCCTAACCCCATTTCCTTGCTCATTGATTAGATGAGAGGTACTTCCCATGAGTCCTAGACTGCATGGGTAGGATTCCTCGACAGGATAACTAATCATCCTGTCCATAGGAGAATGAATCATCATTCCCCATAGTCGCCACAGGAGAACTAATCATCCTGGCCCATAGGAGAACTAATCATCCTGTTTCACAATTGCCACGGGAGAACTAATCATCCCAACCCACAAGAGAACTAATCATCATGTTTCACAGTTGCCATGGGAGAACTAATCATCTCGGCCCATAGGAGAACTAATCATCCTGTTGCACAGTCGCCACGGGGTATCATAGGGGAAGGTTGAACCTGTCATCCTGTACATATTGCACCACCAGGGGAGGGTGAGTCACCTTGTGGTCATATGTTGCTCCAGTAAGTACCCCAAGCCCCTTGAGCTCCTAGAGCTCAATGCATGCAACATGCAGGACCCTTATAAGAAGGTCTCTCAACGATTCCAAGTCGTTCGAGAAAATCACGGATTTGACATTTCCCCGGGGCTTTGACAAAATGTCTGTGACCTGTACATCAGTCTCAATGCGATGGAGCCTCCTCGCTCATCGACTTACCATATCCAAATAAGGCAGTATTTGATGTCTATCTGCTGGAGTAATCATCGAATACGGGATTCCTCAATAATCGAATCCCCCCTTTGGTTGTCACAGAGAATCGTAGTGGTATTCATCATGTGTACAAACAACTCATTTTAGAGCTTCTGCAACCAGGCAGCTTCATACGAGATCATACTCGTAGCTATGTATTCGGTCTCGGCAGTGCTTATAGCAACTGATTTCTGCTTCCTGCTCATCCATGATATCGAAGCAGAATCCAAAGAGAACCAACACTGAGAAGTTCTCTAGTGATCCTCCACATTGCTTGTCCAGTCAACGTTCGAAGAATCATGTAGTTTCATATTTTCGGCAGTGTATCTCAATCCATGAGAGATTGTGCCTTGAAGATATCTCAGAAGATTCTTGGCACCAATCCAATGAGGCTTAACCAAATATGAACTCACCATGCTAACTGCAAAACATATATCCAGATGCAAGTTCACCAAGAACATCAATGCAAATGAGATTATGAAACTCAGAGGCATTTCCCAAATCCGGTTCGTCGTCACCACCATATACTTCTGAAAGTTAAGATCCTCGAGGTAGTCACTGGCTTGTAGTTTAGCATTCCACATTCGGAATCCAACTCCGTCTTACTTCTGCAAGTGAGAGGGTCTGCACTTGTCAGAAATAGGTCGCCCTTAGAAGGTGCCAGTATGAGAGGTCTATCATCCACAACCTTTGAGCAATGGTTTAGATCAGTTTCACTCCTAGTGAATCTCAGCTTCATCAGTCAACTATTAATCCTCTCATACTATGCCTGAGGTGTTTTGCTTCAAGCCATAGAGGGCTTTCTTCCACCTGTATACATGAGATTCCTGATCATGAATCTCAAACTCCTCGGGTTGTTCCAAACTTGTTGACCTGCTACATGAGGGGAATGGTCCCCTTGTGAGATTTTCCTTCGGTACATCTCAAACATGTACTTTCATGCTCCTTTTGAATTCAAGCATCCCTGTCGTCATCTTTCCATCGACGAATGCCACCCTGAAACCTTTGACTTCCATTGCCGAAATGGACACCAGGTTCTTCTTGCGATCAGGTACATAAAAGAGATTATGTAAATGAATCGAGTTACCCTCATTCAATTGAGGAGTAACATCCTACACCCTTTTCGGAATAGGTGGCATCGGCTCCAAGTATAATCCCATGATTGTTTCCATCTCTACCAGATTCGAGAGAGCACCCTTCTATCCGATGAGGTGCCTTTAAGCACTACAACCAATAAGCGAGATTCCCAAAGAATCTGAAGGAGAGGGCCAATACAAGATAACGCTTCTTTATCTTATCAGAAACAACATTTGATTCTTCATACTTGGGGTTCCTTGCTTCCGTTGAAGAGTTGGTTGTATCCTTGATGACCTGCATTACCTGTCATTCCTCTGATCATTGAAGATGTCCTTGGAATGATTGTTATCATCATCAAGTGATGTGTGCTTGCTAGTCGGACACTCCGCATAATGGCTGAACTACATTTCCTTCCATCCTTAGAACTGACTTCCCATAGAAGTGATCTTTAGGTAGGCTATCAGAAGCTTCCGTTGCGCCACTCTGATAATATTCTCTGCTCCGACTTCACCCTCGGTGAATTTGAAGAGGGATGAGGAACCCATTGATCCTTTTGTCCTTTCCCAACTGTCTTCGGTGATTGCTCTTTCACTCTTGCTTGGGCTTTGTCTTCACCTCAGCTCTCATTCCATGTTAAGTTTAGGTATGTTCTATGCTTAGAGCAATTTATTTCAATTTTCACAGTTAGCTCAATATCTTTTCTAGATTAGCAATCACATCAGCATTGAAGTAAACTGCAGATAGAACATAAACATAAATCGCAGAAGACAAGCCAAGACAAGAGGACACAAGATGTGGCGCTAGCTAGGGACAAACCCCAATGTGGGGAAACCCTTGATCAATTCTTCTTGTATGTTCTTCAATAGTTCAATAGAGAGAGAGAGAGAGAGATAGTACATTTACAACAGAAGTCAACACTTTGACTTATCTAGATACGAGCATAGATCATCTCTAAGAAGGTGATACATGAGATCAGTTGAAGACATGCTGCTTCAACTGATTCTCCAAGGTGACTCCTTCACCTATCATTGTGCTGCATCTTGCCATCATGCTGCACCTCACCGTGCTGCACCCAATGTCACATGGTTCGGGTTCGAGTTCGAGTTCGACAACAATTAAATTCGATTCGAATTCGAATTTTTGAATGCGGTTCGTCATTAAATTCGAATATCTATATATATATAACTCAATATAATATTTACATATTAAATTTTTAATGTTTATAATACAAATAAAATTGCCCCTTTATATACATATAATCATTATGTTTAGCATAAAATTTAATTGAACTTTATATATCTCATTATAATATTAATATATTATTTTAATATATATAAATATAATTATTTTTAATATATATATAAATAATTGTATATAAAGTAATTATTTATAAACAGTTTTAATGATATAAGATATTCAAATAGAATTTAATAAAATTTAATATAAAATCTTTATTATAATATATTATTTTTTAATATGTATAAAACAATGTGTATCTGAAAGCAAAAATTAAAACTATTTGAATTTGATTCAAATTAAAAAAAAAAAAAGTTAAAAGCCTCTTACCTAACTTACCAAAGCGTCACTGGCTTCACGAGTGCATAACCTACCAAAGTTTAAGCGTCATTCCTCCATGTGAGATTGTAGTTGCATCTCTGTGCGATTGCAGTTTCGTCATAGTATATTTTATGTACAAATTGTCGAAAGTCGGTACATTGAAGTCTCTCTTATCATAGCTTGCGTTATCTGCAACAACTGTTCGATGGATTTTGAAACGTTGGAGCTTGCACGATGGCCCTAGATGTTTGTGCACATTTTCATCTGCGCGCTTGATGACCCAAACTGAGTTAATGGGCCAGCTTAAATTTGAAAATCCAACATGAACTGAATTTAATCGAACTTTATCTGAACTCGAAGATATTTTTGAGGTTTGCTGAATTTCGAACCTCGAGGTTCAAATTCGGCGAACCCTGTGACACTGGCTGCACCATGATGCACCCATCATCACAATGCTGCATCTTATCATGCTTCATCAATCATGACAGTACCCATCACTGTACTGCATCATGTACCCTCATGTGCCATTGCTACACCTTGTTTTGCCACCATGTGCTTGCTGCACCTTGCTTACCATACTGCTGTCCCAATTGCTATTGCAGCACCATGTCTTGCTGCTGTCCCAATTGCTATTGCAGCACCATGTCTTGCTGCTGTCCCAATTGCTATTGCAGCACTATGTCTTGCTGCTGTCCCAATGCTTTACTGCTGTCCATGTGCCTTTGCTGCCATGTCACAGCTGTCCCATGTATCTATACAACGCTATGTACCTTGCTGTCCCATATATCTTGACAGCACTATGTGCCTTGCTGTCCCATATATCTTGACAGCACTATGTACCTTGATGTCCCATATATTAGCACTGCTGTACTAGTTGCCTTGCTGTCCCATGCATCTAACTATCAGTCCACAAACAACCCTCAATTCGCTACATGCTACTGCTGATTTTTGTCTAGGGTTCTGTGCATGTACTTGATTGGTTAGGGCACACCAACAAGCCTAATTTGTAGGGAGAATACCCCTGTTTGCCTCTCTGTCCTTAGAGATGACTGCGGCCTCGTTAGGAGGTCCTTTCTCTCCCAACAGCTGCTGTAATAGTCCCTTACTGCATCCCTATAAATAGAGATATACACCCCAATATCATGCATAAAACAATCATGAAACTCACCACTAGTCTGCAGCCTGATTTGCACAATAAGACTGCTCCAATGTGTCACCTCAGCCATCCTTCTTGCCTCATGCAATGACTATGAGCTACAGCTCTTCTTCTCTAAAATCCGCACCCAAAACAGTCCACAAACTCAGACCTGCCTCAGCCTTCCTTGCTCCAAATTCGCACTATATTTCAGACCTTAGGATTGCATTACGGCATCCAATGTTAGGGTTGCTTTAGGTCTGTGTTAGGGCAGCCTTTAGGTCTGCGTTAGGGCAGCCTTCTATCTGTGTCTAGGGCAGCCTTCCATCTGCGTCTAGGGCAACCTTCCATGTGTGTCTAGGGAAGCCTTCCATCTGTGTCTAGGGAAGCCTTCCATGTGTGTCTAGGGTAGCCTCTCTTCCTCCAACGTCTAGGGCTTCCACTCCTAGATTTCTCTTCCAATAAAACCCAAGACAAGTGGAGAGAAATCAAGATAGAAGTGTGTGTGAAATGACTCTCAAGTCATCTCCTTTTATACTAAAACGTTGAGCACATGTGGGGTTTATTTGGTTGTTGGCCGATCTTGACGAATTGTCTTATAACACAAATAAATTCATAACTCCATGAATACTTATTGAAATCAGATGATCTTTAGATCAATCCTACACCTTTCGATGAGAGGGATCCAAGAAAAATATCAATTGCCATAAATAAGATGACCCACATGGAGTTTGGCCCTAGTTGCCAATTTTAACACCAAGAGCCAATAAAACTCTTGTTTGAGCTGCGTTTGGTCAACAACCATCCCAACCGCTGGACCCATCGCCATTGCTCTGATTCACCTTCGCACCACTGTCAATTCCGTCTAACCCGCTGATTGATCCCATCCAACTGCTCCCTTATCTTTCTCGTCCACTGATTCCCCACGTCTGCCGTCCACCGACCCTTCTGCTTCTTCCGTTGCCTTTGTTAATTTTTGCCGTCCTTCTCCTTTATATATATTGAGACTATATATATATATATATAAAACATTATCAACTATATAATAAGCTTAATTAATTATATAATTTTTTATTGTATAATTATCTAATATTTAAATTCATTATATAGTATTAATATAATTTAATTATATGGCCATATATAATATTATTTAAAAAAAATTTATTTAATTAAAAAAAAATAGGGTCAAGTTGAGAAGAAAGGTTAAGCTAGATAAATATATGCCACCACATACCCAATCAATGTCTTCGTTAATGTCGATGGCTGATTTTAGTAAAAAAATGGTTGATCTTGGGAATAATGTTATTGAACATTCCAATGAAATCAAGGAGCTCCAAGATACAACAAAGAGAATAGAAATTCAGCTCGAGCAAAACCATAACAAATTTTAAAAGGATCCTGCAATTGTTTCAAATATGGTGAATCTAAATCATAGTCAAGCAATGGTGATGTTGACCTGTATATGTGACAAGTTGAAGGTTACACCCGATCAAATACCCTAGAATAATGAAGCTACTCAACATCTCAATTCTCTGGATTCGTTAAACTCGTCAGAATCACATGAGAAGCCCGAGTCTCCAAAAGCATCGTCCAATAGTTCAGAATCACATGAGTAACACGAATTTTCAAAATATGCAGCTCTGGAATCAATTTTCAAATATGCAGCTTGCGAATCAATACCCTCTCTTTACTCCAACAGTTGGACATATCAATGAAGAGCAAAACTTGAACTCCCCAAATTTTACGGTAACAAGAAGTGTAGTGTTGCATCATTCAATAAAGTAGAAGAATATTTCGAGATTTACGATATTGACAATGATGATGAAAAGATCAGGTATGCATCCATGCAAATGAAAGGCGAAGCATATAATTGGTATATGTGGTGGAAAAAGACGACACTTGCTATAAGTTGGAGGAAATTCAAAAATGCATTCTTTAAAAGGTTCCAAGGTGTCAAGGAAGAAGAGTTTTTCTTGGCACTCACCAGACTGCAACAAAAAGGAGATGTGGACGCATACGCTCAAGAATGGGAAACTTTAGCTACACGAGTACTTCAATTATCAGAAACTTGTCTCATTCAATCATACTCCATGGGACTTAAACCCCATCTCCAAGGTAAGCTTGAGCTTCATGACATCACTTCTATAGAAGTAGGTAGACAAAAGGCAAACGCTGCTGAAGAGAAGCACGAAAAGATGCAGTGGTCGAAAGTTGAAAGATTATATTCGAGACGAAGATTTCCCCAAGTTGCGAACATGGATAACATAAAATATGTTACACCACATTTCGTGAAGGAGAAAAAGCTAAATTGGAAATGCAAAGAATGAAAGAGGGCAAGTGCAAATGTTGTGGAGAAAGATGGGACCCTAAACATAGATGTGCTAAATGAAAAGAAACCAAGAACTTATATAAATGTGAAGCAACTAATGATTCAGACAGTGAAGAATCAGACGTAGAAGAAATCGAAGATTCTCTAGATTTTTCTCTAGAACTAGATAACGAGAATATTCCGCAAGTGTCATTGTCGGCCATGACAGGTATATTGTAGCCCCAGACATTAAAGTTAAAAGGACATATCAAGAAGAGTGACATAATGGTTTTGATTGATACTGGTAGCCCCTCAACTTTTTGGATTCAACTATCGCGAAAAGACTCAACATTTTCACATTTCCCATGCCCAACATGACGGTTATGGTAGCTGATGGTAAGAAAATTGAAAAGGTAGGGAAATGCCATAAAGTCAAATTACAAATTGAAGACTATAATCTAGAATCTTCGTTCTACACTATACCATTAGGAGTGGATGTGGTTCTAGGTACCAACAATTTCAAACCCTGGGTACTTACTGTGCTAACCATCAAAAGAAATTTATAAAATTTTAATGGGAAGGGCAGAAATACAAGTTATATGGGTTCCAGCCCCCTGAGAATCAAATTGTATCATCATCCCAGATGATGAAAATGATTCGGAAAGGAGCACTAGCTTATTTAGTACAGTGTCATCAATTAGAAATGTTAACTTCAAATTTGTTGAAATTTCTGAATCTAACACATTAGAATTCCTACTGCATTATCTGGTTTATTTCACCTACTTGTTTATTTCTTAACAAGTTATTTAACCATATAAATACTGAAAATAAACACAAATGCAGTCTCAACTCATATACAGATCATCAACAAAAATACTAGACAAACACACAAGGGACACTGTTATTTTTAGACAATCGTTCCCAGAAAAACCCAACTTGGGAAAATCGGTGCAGCAGTTCTGAGGGTTTTATTATTAAGAAACTTTCTTTAGTACAACTAGGGTGCCGAACTGGCTCATCCAACAGAGATTGTTACACAACAGTAATACCTCTTCTCGGAGACAGATATTCAGCTTCTTAGCTCTAGTCTGCCCCATGAAAATCCTTCCGACGCTTCCTCTTGGCTTTGCGTCAGCTCTGCTAGCCTCATTGTCACTCCTGAAGCCTCTGCGTCAGCCTTTTGCCTCTTTGCAATAACTCTTTGGCCTTCTGCGTCACCCACACAGGCACCTCAACCTATGCGCAGTCTCTCGCTGCCTCTACGTCAACCTCTTCAGTTATTGCGCTGACCCTCAGGAACTATCCCTGCCTCTCTGTTATGTATTCACTGCCCCTCACTGCAACAGATCACTTGTTTGAATTTTCTTAGCAAACCCCACTCCTAGAAAATTGAACTCACTGATCAATCTTGGTGTGTCTCCAACTGACCCTCAAGCCTCCTCTTATACTTTTCCTGTTGAGTCTTCAACAACTGAGACTAAGTCTCTAATCAATGACTAAGATTAGATTTGGCTTGATCCACGTCATTTAGAACATTCTCACCAGTTTTATATTAATACCCATTAATATTTTAATTTTCCTAAGTTTAGACTTAGGAACCCCATTAAAAATACTAGTTATTTTAATATTTCTCTAACTGGGTGGAATTTCCCCAAACCATTGATGGGTCTTAGAGATCTCATGTGCTTTAGCCTCTCCACTAATTTTCATGGTTAGAACACATCTGATGCTACCCCAAATCAACACTCCCTCTTAGCGAGGAATGTGCTCTAGTAATGCTCCTCCACTGATCATCCGACACTGGTACCTGCGCTGATGCTTGGCCTATTGCCGAACATCCTCTGCACTACTGCTTCCTGTATTGCTGCCCATGGCTCTGCCACTGCCACTGCTACATCTGTACTGCAGCTCCCCCTGCATCCATGCTGCTGCTAGTCCTTCCTCCCAACACTGCATCTACACTGCAGCTCTCTCTCAACATGCTACATCGTGCTGTCCATAACACTACCACTGCTAACTGTTGCACTACAACTCAGTTAACGAGAAGTAAGTAACTGATTTACCCAACTACTGACATCCTTGTTAGCCTGGCACCCTCCAAATGCTGAAGCTACCTCTGCTGCTATTCGGTGCTCCCTCTGTTGCCTCTGCGCTGCTGCAAACACCTCTGTGCATCTCGCATTGCTGTAAACACCTCTGTGCCTCTCGCGCTATTGCAACCTCCGATGTGCATCTCACACTGTTGTAAACACCTCCGTGCCTCTCGCACTGCTACAACCCCCACTGCACTGCTACAGACCTATGCACTCTAACACTGCCTTGTCGCTCCATCGCATCTTATTCCACTTGACATCCGTCATCCTGCAATTGTCATTCAGGGCTCTTGTAGCCGGATATGATCCAAGAGTTTGGCTACCTCAAGCATCCTGCCAGTCATCTTCTGTAGTCCTCCTGACTACAGTTGGATGTCACCCCACCTCTTCTCTAGAGGTGCATAAGCACTCATGGCACAGTCGTCATCTGTGTCGACTTCTTTCTCCACCTTGGCCGGAGCTGCCTTGGAGTCAGAAGCCTCTCCCTTATTCTTCTTCCTGGGACACTAGGTTGCATAATGACCCAACTCCCCACAATGGAAGCACTTTACCTTGGAGAGGTCCTTCTTATTCCTCTTCCCCTGCTATCCCGCAGATGCCAGAGCTGCATCCTCCTCCTCTTTCTTGATTTGACCTCCTTTGCTGCTACTACCCACCTTGGTCAGCTATCTGATCTCTTCTTGGCGAAGAGCTACCCAAATCTCTTTCCATCCTGGAAGATTCGCTCTCCCCAAAATGCTTTGGACAAATGTCTCCCACTCCTCATAGACTGCATTCAGGGTAGTCCTCACGATAAACTCGTCATCTGGCGTGGCCCTTATGGAAGTAAGTTGGTCCTGAATCTCTTGCAACCTGTTGAGGTATAGATCTATCTGCTCCCCCTTTTGCATCTGATATGACCGCAGCGGATTCTCCAGTAGCATCTTCCTCTACACGGAAGTGCCCTGATACAATGTCGTCAAGGTATCCCACATTTCCTTTGCTGTGTCCTTCTCGGCAATATGCAATATTACATGATCCTTGACCCCATCAAGGATTATGCACTTTGCCTTCGCCATTACATCCTCATATTTCTCATTATCAGTTGGGTCGACTCGGATACCCACGGTTCTCAAGGTGAAGCCCTTGATGCGATGTCTATCTAGAACAGATAGGATCCTGGCCTTCTAGATGACAAAGTTGGAGGCCCCGTCCACCTTGTCTTGATCCCTCAGTCCGTTCATTGCCATCTCTACTTTTCTTTTAGACTCCCTCTGAGTCTCGACTTCCCTCTTGGAAGTTCTCTCCTAGACTCCCTCTAAGTCTCGATGTCCCTACTGAAAATCTTCTCGCCAACTGTTGACCTACTCCTCTCCGATCCTCTTTGCAACTGCAACTCGAATTTAGATTTCTTGGCTAGAAATCCCTCAAGGTAGCGACTCCCTCTACCTTGGTTCTGTCCCGTTAGGTACTGTTCTGCTTCAATAGCAACAACACCCCACCAACTTCCTAATTCATAATTTGCCCACAGCTCCCTAGGCTCTAGAGTCTAGCAGCTGAAGAAACTGAGCCTCTTAGCTCTGCGCAATCCCGGCAAGGCTGAATCGCTCCTTTAGCCAACTGCGTCAAGCCTACTTGGCTGAGTAGGATGACGTGGCTCTTAGTGAGCCTCTTCTACCTTTCTCTACCTCTGCGTTGGCCCTTTCTCTAGCTCGAAATGATGATGCAGGCCCTCTACGTCACTCCATCTCTGCTGCCTTCTACTTAGGAACAACTCTGTCTCTTGGGACAGTTGTTTCTGCTGCAAATTTTTTTGATTTCAGCTGGTGCCTTCAGTTCTCCTGTGATCTGCAACACTCTGATACCATTTTGAAATTTCTGAATCTAACATATCAGAAATTCCTACTGCATTATTTGGTTTGTTTCACCTACTTGTTTATTTCTTAACAAGTTATTTAACCATATAAATACTGAAAATAAACACAAATGCAGTCTCAACTCATATACAGATCATCAACTGAAATACTAGACAAACACACAAGGGACACTGTTATTTTTAGACAATCGTCTCCCGAAAAACCCAACTTGGGAAAACTAGTGCAGCAGTTCTGAGGGTTTTATTATTAAGCAACTTTCTTGAGTACAACTAGGGTGCCGAACTAGCTCACCAATAGAGATTGTTACACGGTAGTAATACCTCTTCTCGGAGACAAATATTCAACTTCTCAGCTCTTGTCTGCCCCATGAAAATCCTTCCGACGCTTCCTCTTGGCTTTGCGTCAACTCTGCTAGCCTCAGCATCACTCCTAAAGCCTCTGCGTCAGCCTTCTGCCTCTCTGCTTCAGCTCTCTGGCCTTCTGCATCACCCACGCAGGCTCCTCAGCCTTTGCGTAGTCTCTAACTGCCTTTGCATAGCTCTAGTTGCCTCTGCGTCAGCCTCTTTAGTTATTGCGCTGACCCTCAGGAACTATCCCTACCTCTTCAGTTACTGCCCCTCGCTGCAACAGATCACTTGTTTGAATTTTCTCAGCAAACCCCGCTCCTAGAAAATCGAACTGACTGATCAATCTTGGTGTGTCTCCAATTGATCCTCAAGCCTTCTCTTATACTTTTCCTGTTGAGTCTTCAACGATCGAGATTAAGTCTCTAATCAACGACTAAGATTAGATTTGGGTTGATCCATGTCATTTAGAACATTCTCACCCATTTTTATATATATATATTTTTTTTTGTAAATAAGACTAAATCTATTAAGAAAAGACATATGGTACAATCAGAGCTTGCAGAGAAGCTAAGCAAAGGAGCTGGGGAGCCGGAAATGATATGATATCAACCTCGGTCCCAAAAACAACCACAGCATGAACAAAAGATAACTGAGAGGGCAGAAAGAAACGAGCTGGTCTAGGGAGTCTACCCAGCATGGGCAGAATCATCCAATCTACATTTTTTTCCTTTCTTTTTACTGACTTTGACCCAACCATTTTGATCTGGCTGGATCGGAACAACTTGCAGACTGTTCTGAGCTAAAGGAGGAGACTCCTTGTCTGAATCAGAAGGCGAAGACTCATGAGAACGCTTCTGCGAAAACAGAAGCGCAGAAGGATCCATGGCACGGTCAGAGGGCGAGTCCTTCAGATGCTCCAAATTCTCCTCTTCCACATTAATGTCCTCCTCATCTGAGCTGAAAGTCTCTATGTCATCCATAGGGGGCCTGTCACAAGGTTTCCAACTCTTGGATTTGGATTTGCGAGTGATGTTCTTTTTTTTGTCGAGGAACGCTACACATGAGTTCTAGAGATGCCCCGTCTGATGGCAATGGCGACACCTGAAGGCTGTATTCTCGTAGTCTAAAGTTTGTGTCCAATGGAAATCCCCGACTTTGAGGATGACCTGATCTGGTAGCGCTTTACTGATGTCTATTTCTGCACAAATTCTGCCATAGGTGTATATTCCTTTCTCCCCCCTTGAGGTATCTGTTGCCAGGAAGCGGCCTAGGGTGTCTCCGATTCCTTGAAAGACAGCAAAATGCCATAGATGCGCAGGGAGATTTGGAAGCCTGACCCAGATAGGAAGCTTGGAGATGACTGTAGTGGAGGGGTCAAAATCTGGGAACCAGGGGGAGAGGAAAAGTCCAGCTGATCCCCAGAACCAAGGGTCCCCCGTTAAGGCTTTCTGGTAATCTTCGTTGAAAGAAAAGGCTACAATAAAGAAGCCTTTCGAGCAGAAGAAGACTTTGCAGTTGTTGGTCCAATTAGAAAGGATCTACTGGTATAGATCAGCAGTGCGGGGCCATAGACCATTAAATCTGCATATGAACGCTATTTCTGCAAATGTTTGGTATTGATCATCCAGAGATGGATGAGAGATTTCAATGACAGGGGTTTCCTCCATTTTGTCCACCAAAAAAGGTTTGGGGGCCTCGACAGATTGGGTAGACTTCTTGGCAGGCTGTGCATGTACTGCATCCTTGTAGGAAAAACCTTTGGAGGCAGAGGATTGCCCAACTGCACCTCCCCTTAGACGAAGAGATAGGATAATTGTGGAATTTCTTTCAATATTATAAAAGGAAAGAGGCAGATTGTTATCAAGCTGCTTACCAGCAAAGAGGAGTCGTAGAAGGGAAGAAGGAATCCCCAATCTCTGTTCGAGAATCTTTGAGAGATGGCGCACTGTGAAAGTTGGCTTGACCCCAAGGAGTAGGGTTTTGCCTGTCAAAAGAATTATTTGAATCTGATAACTCTCTTGCTGGAGATGAATAAGATCTCGGCTACCTGAATGAGGAGTCAAGGTTCCAGCCTCATCCTCACTGCCTGGGCGCTGAAGATGGATAGTCCTGCTATCTGGGCGCTGAAGATGGGCGGTCCTAAAGTCGGCTTGAAAAGGATACTTCATTTCTAAATGGAGCCCCTGCAATGTCATTAACCCCGAGTTTCTTGGCTCAAATATCAGCTCGATCACGTCTTTACGGCGATAGCTGTACATTTCTGGACGGATCTCGCCTGACTCTGATTTGGGTTGGGCCAGGTCATTAGCAACACGACTCAGCTTCCATTTTAACTCGCAGATTTTACCATTGTCCTTCTTTTCATCCGCGCGCTGGGCTGTACATCGATTAGCTGGTGATTGTGGCTGCTACCGCCGCTGCTTCTCACAGTCCTGCCGCAGGCTCGCTCTAGTGGAGTTCGGGGAAGCCATGGCGGCCGCGCAAAGTAGGGTTTCAGTCGCCAACATTCTCGAGCCAGAATCGCTTAAGTATATGAATATTGATCACCCATTTTTATATTAATGCCCATTAATATTTTAATTTTCCTAAGTTTAGACTTAGGAACCCCATTAAAAATATTAATTATTTTAATATCTCTCTAACCGGGTGGAATTTCCCCAAACCATTTCTGGGTCTTGGAGATCTCATGTGCTTTAGCGTCTCCACCAATTTTCATGGCTAGAGCACATTTGATGCTACCCCAAATCAACAAAATCTGGTTAACGAAGAAGCACCAGAAGTCCAAGAGCTAATTCAAAAGCACGAAAAAGTATTCCAAGATCTTCCAATGAAGTTGCCTCCTAAAAGAGAAATCGAGCATACTATCGAAGTCAAATCAGGTTCAAATCCCATCAACATCAAACCGTATCGATATCCACATCATAAAAAAACCGAAATTGAAAGATTAGTGCAGGACCTTTTAAAATGTGGCATTATCACAAAAAGCAGAACGCTGTATGCTGCTCCAGTTGTATTAGTTCGAAGAAAGATGGATCGTTCAGATTATGCGTCGATTATCGAGGACTACACAAAATAACAATTAAAAACAACTTTCCAATCCCTTTTAATGATGAAATGTTGGATGAACTACATGGAGCTAAATACTTCTCAAAACTAGACTTAAGGTCAGGGTATTACCAAATTAGAATAAGGTTGGAAGACAGAAAAAACTGCATTCCGAACACATGAAGGTCGTTACAAATTTAAAGTAATGCCTTTTGGTTTAACCAATGCACCAACAACATTCCAAGCTACTATGAACGATTTATTGCATCCATATCTAAGGAAGTTTGTTTTAGTGTTCTTTGATGACATTCTAGTTTATAGTAAAACATGGAAGGTGCACCTACAATATTTGGAGCAAGTTCTTACTGTATTAAAAGAGCATCAGTTCCATGCCAAGAAGTCCAAATGCAGTTTTGGGAAAAAAGAAGTAGAGTATCTCAGACATATAATATCCAAGGAAGGAGTAAAACTAGATACTAATAAGATCAAGGCCATAAGGGAATGGCCCGAACTAGTTAATATCTCCAAGCTAAGAGGATTCTTAGGATTGACTGGGTATTATCGAAGATTTATTAAAAACTACGCCCATATAACCACACCCCGAACGAACCTGCTAAAGAAGAACTCATTTTGATGGAATGATGAAGCAGAAAAGTGTTTTGAAAACTTGAAGGAAGTTATGTCTAATGCCCCTATATTGGCAACTCCAGACTTCTCAAAACCATTTGTAATTGAGTGTGATGCTTCAAGTTTTGGCATAGGAGCAGTACTAATGTAGGATGGTCACCCATTCACATTTGAAAGTAGGAAGCTCAATAAGCAAGAACGTCTCAAGTCTACATACAACAAGGAAATGCTTGCTATGATGCATGCATTAGCCAAATGGAGACAATATCTCTTGGGAAGTATGTTCTTAAGACAAACAGATCATAATAGTTTTCAACATCTCCTCCAGTAGAAAACACTATCTACCGAACAACAAAAATGGATTGAAACAATCGCTGCCTTCGACATGGATATATTACATGAGAAAGGGAAAGATAAGATAGTAGTTGATGCTTTGTCTGGGAAGGACGAAGAACCACCATTACTTGCAGTTTCAATTGTTATTCCCGAATGGCTTAATGAGATTCAAAGTGAATATGCAAAAGATCTAGAAACAAGTGCTATAACCAATAACCCCCCTCAGAATTCAAAATTTGAATGGAAAAATGATATTTTGTTGTACAAGGGAAGGATTTACCTAAGTCCAAACTCCAAATTTAATGTCAAGGTTCTCAAAGAGTCCCATGATTCACTATCAACCAGACATGTAGGTTTCTTTAAAACTTACTATAATGCATGTCAATCATTTTTTTGGAAGGGTATGAATAATGATATTCAAAAATATGTAGTGAAATGTGATCAATGTCAGTGAAATCAAAGTGAGAACATGATGATCCTAGGTCTGCTCCACCCCTTAAATATCCCAAACCAAAAATGGGAAGAAATATCAATGGATTTTACTGAAGGATCACCCATGTCAAACTGGAAAGATAAAATTCTTGTAGTAGTAGACAGACTCACAAAGTATGCACACTTCATAAGAATGAAGAAATAAGATTCAACAAAGGAGATTGCCGAGATATTTTGCAAGAATGTCTACAAATTACATGGATTTCCTAAAGTCATTGTTAATGATAGAGATCCCAAGTTTAAAGGGAATTTTTGGAAGGAGCTTTTCAAACATATTGGAACATACCTCAACATGAGTTCTGCATATCATCCTCAAACAGATGGTCAAACAGAAACTGCGAATAAGTGCTTAGAAGCTTACCTTCGTTGTTATGCATCAGACAAACAAAATAAGTGGGCTTAGTGGTTACATCTCGCTGAATGGTGGTACAATTCAACTTATCACACTTCCGTAAAGATGACCCCATTTCAAGCTTTGTACATATATGAACCCCCTAAATGGAAGGACTTGGCCCTTTCCGAGACAAAAGTTCCAATAGTCAAAGAGCAGTTAGAAGAAACCCAAAAAGTCCTTCAAACATTAAAAGAAATTCTAAGTATTGCAAGAAATCACATGAAGCAGCAGGCCAACTGACCTAGAATAGAGAGAGAATTTGAAGTTGGAGAGTGGGTATTTGTTAAACTTTAGGCTTACAAGGAATTATCGCTAAAGCAAAGGAAAAAGCAAATTGGCACCAAAGTTTTATGGACCATATCAAATTAACAAAAAGATCAACCAAGTAGCGTACAACTTAAGCCTTCCGGAGAATAGTTGGGTTCACAATGTTTTCCATGTATCTTGTCTTAAAAACGCAATGGGAAAACACCAATGAGCACAAACAACACTTTCGATTTTAGATGATGAAGGCAAGTTCATCTTGCAACCAGAAGGAATTATCTCCATCAGGGAAAAAAAGCTGCGATCACAAGTAATCAAAGAATACTTTATCAAGTGGAAGGACTTACTAGAAGAAGAAGCTTCTTGGGAGGCAAAAGCATTTCTTCAACAACACTCATCGTTACCTAAGTTGTAAGAAACGTGGGCAGGGGAGGAGTTTCCGTACGGAAACGGAAACGAAACTTAGAAACGTGTACAGTACGACCCATAAATGCATTTCCGGCCGTACTAGCACGTTTCTCGAGGCAGAAATGTGGCCAGTACAGCTAGAAACACGTTTCTAGGCCGTACGGCGCAGTTTCCACATGCCGTTTGAATTTTTTTTAATTATTTTGTCTTCTAATTTTTAATTAGGTTATTAAAATGAACTTCATGGTAATGTTAAATTCTTAAAGTAAAAGTGATATTCTCCTTTATTTTTCATTTTCATCCTTTTACTTAAATTGTTAATATTACCATGAAATGACTCAAGATGTTTGAGAGTGGTTTGCCCTCATTGGATTTCATATGGAGAAAGTAGAATTTTAGATCTCACTCAAAATCCAGCAGACTTATCTGTTTTTCCGGATTGGGGGGATTCCAATGTTTCCATTGGATTTTATTATGTACTAGGGTATGGAACTTGTATTTAATCAAGAGAACCAAGCCCTCTATGCAGGGGAGAATCCCAATAATCAAGAGCATGTAGGGTACTAGGGTATGAAACTTGTATTTGATCAAGAGCACTAACGTCGTTCGACTATGTAGGAGGAGACTCCCAATCAAGCATGAAACAAGAAATTAGAAATTTCTCGTCGCTGATTTTGGATATTTCTAATTTTCATTATGTGATCATTCATGAGTAAATGTGATGTAAATTTAGAGAGTTATAGTTTATGCATTGACAATTGACAATTTTATCATAATGTAATAAATTAGAATGTATCATATATGCTTTACGATTGCACATATTTCTTAAATGTCCTCATATATATATATATATTTGCGTTTCCCCGTTTCCAAAATTTGGAGGGGTCACGTTTCGTACCCGTGCCCATTTCGGAAACTCATACCCATTTCCCCGTTTCGTGCAACTTAGGTCGTTACGTATGCTTTCAAGACAAAGCATCTTTTCAAGAGGAAGGCAATGTTATATAAAAATTAATCCAATTATTAATTAGTTAGGCAAAGGACATGATCAAAGATCATCCCCATTCACCAAAAGGCACCCAAAGTTGTATCTAAGCTAGCGCCTCCCGCAATTGTAATCATCATTCAATGTTCTAGTTGATGTCCTACTAAGAGGCTCGACTTGCTTGCTAAGGGAGGCCGATTTACTTTGGAGGTTAAACTTTCCGTTGAGAAATGGCTTGAATTGACTTGGAATAATTTTTGGAATCCTTAAGAGGCTCAACGTCTCCCTTAAGATTCTCAATGTTGACTTGGAGAACCTTTTCTGATCCCCAACTGCTAGATAAAAGGTTGAAAACTCCTTGATTTGGTCCAGATTTAGCTTGCTTTCATGATTTAAGGCTTTACTTGCTTGCTTTTACTCTTGATCTTGGCCTGTGAGACCTTGATACATCATTTGCTTTTGCTTTTGCATCTCTACATCACTTAAGCGATTGCCACATCATCCCAAAATACACAACGACTTTCATGAGTCAATTCAGCCCTCTTTTAGAGAGGAAAAACGGCTTGAAATGGTACTTTGAAAAAGGCGTTATGGGTGCTTTGGCTTGGAGGTACAATAATGAGATGTGTGTTTCCACCTTCACATATTGCAATCACCTTTACAGGGCTAATACAAGTGTTCCTTTAAGCCATGTGTCCTAATATATCTCTATGATGCTCAAGTACCAAGTCAGGACATAAGCATGTCCATCAAGGCAGGGAGTTACCATCTCCTGGTGGGCAGTTAGCAAAGCCATAAAACCAGGCGCCATGAAGATAAAACTAAGAAGATTGGTCATGACCATCCACCTAGGTGGAACTGCGATATATTTTTACACTTCATCCTACATGGCTTACATTGCCAAAAGATTGCACACATTTGGGCTTACAAATGGTGTGGTCTTTTGTCAAAACTTTTGGGGTACCCCTGCTGAAAGAGGCGTAACAGGGCAAATTGACTTGCTTTCATAGGCTTGGTTCTGAGACACAGTGCTTCAAACTAATCTTTGCTTCTTCAATATTCACAAGCTTATAAGCTTCAAGTTTGATCTCTGACACCATGTAGAAATGTGGGGTGCGTGCATTTATGTAAATGATGACAACGGCGGAGAGAGAATAAGGACTTTTATTATAATGCTAGAGCTAATATATCTCTCTCAAACCTTTTGTCCTGTCTCATTGCAATTTCTAACTCCCCTAAGTGGTTATAGTGGTTTAACATCCTAACCCCTAACCTCAACATCTAAATGTTACACTGGTCACATGTCACTAAGATAAAGTGACTATTACAGAGGAATTTATAATACCATAACTGAAACTTTATTGGAGTGTTAATATTTTAACAGGAATCAGTATCATTGCATGCATGAATTGTGTTGATCATTCAGCAATTTTTTGTAAAAATTGAAATGCTTTTTTTTTTTATTATATATATATTGGAAAGTAGTTGTAATTATAGTCCACAAGAGTTCATAGCAACCTGATGGGCAAACCAATTTATGAACAGACTACTGAAGAATTTTTATCTGAGAAAGATGGGTCAGAGAGTTAGGATATCATCTAATTATTGGAAAACAATCCAGCACATGTTCCTGTCACATATTGTTATGGCATCTATTGAAAATTCTTGTACAACCATGATACTTGGAGGAAATGCTCTCTGCAAAGCATCAGCAACTTTCTTCGGAAGATGGAAATCAATTCATATGGAGCTTGTGAGAGGCCATTATCATTCTATTTTGCCGCACCTTCTCACAGCACAGGATGTTATTGAGAAAACTGACCTCCCATAGTAGGATGAAATTGAGGGGCCATTTTTGCAACTTCCAAAATGTGGATTTTCATGATGAAAACTTGTCAGTGACTATTTGGCAGCCAAACTGAATTGAAGGTCTTCCAGGAAACTTTCAGTTAAGAACATGCTGCTTTTTTTTTGGAAACAGATTTGATTGCACTTTTATTAGTGGCAGTAGTTAATAGTGTAGTGTTATTGAAAATGACTTTGTTCTCTAGTCATGCTGTTCTAGTGCTGGTGTATGGCTTGTAGCTTTTGACCTTTGTAACTGGGGAATTTTATAACCTTCTCAGTAAATCAGGTCTTCACAAAATTCTCAATAGCTGAAAGGGTTGTGCTGATAAGTCAATACAGTATTCCTGATTACTGTTATTGATTATTGTGAATGCAGTGATTTCCTTGAGCATTTACATAATAAAGTCCGTCCAGAACCACTAGCTGCTGAGGTGAGGGCTCATTCAATGGAATCTTCTATGTACAATTTTTTTTAATGCAGTTCTTTATGCAACATGATTAGTGAAATTCTACTATCTGCTGCTTCTTGTGTCTGTATTTGAAATTTTGACTATATGCCATCTTAAATGGTGTTAGAGAGCCACTTTATCATTCAATTTGAGAGAATAACTTATGGTTGCATATCTAAAAGTACATAGTAAATTGTTTGTTTGCATGATTGGAAGCACCAGGAACTTCACTGCTGGAGGAGTTCTATTTATCCCTTACTTAGTGGGAAAGAGCAAATTCATGCTGGACTTTCAGTAAGTAACAACAGCAATGATCGGCTTTCAACCAGGTGTCAGCTGCCTGCAGTGATGTTTAGATATTACTTATATGGAATATTGATGTTATATTTTAGTGCAAATTTAATTGAAAAGTGTCTGTAGTACTTCAATTTAAACCTCAACACATTTCTCTTTCCTAGGGGATTCAAATGTCAGGACTATACAGTGTCCCTGGTAGGAGAAAACAAGAGACAACTTCACCTGATGATAACATGGGTTCATGCATAAAAAGCATGGCCAATGAAAAGGAGGAAGTAGAGTATGTTGAAAAGATCTCTGCAATCGTGGATGCTCAGGAAGCTGATGTTTTCAGGGGATTCAATGATCAATTTGCATCTACTATCAAGGGAATTCGGCATACAGAAGGAAATTGGAAGGAAAGCATGGGTGGCAATACCATGAGCAACATAGAAAATGTTACAGAGGTTGTTAATGATGACAATGTTCCCAAGGTTGATTTGATGGCCACACAGGAAGAGACTTGTGATGATAAGATATCAAATGATACAAGCTATGATATTCAGATTTTTGCAGATGGGGAGAAGGAAGACGTAGTAGGAGTTGTGGTGCAAGGAAGTGAGGAGATTGATGCAAATACAGGACATGACAGACAACCAAGGAAAAGAACACGGTATGTTGTGAGTGATGAGCATATGGAAAGTGAGGATACTGAAACTAACACAGAAGACATAAAACCAAGGAAAAGAACTTGGCATTTCAAAAATGGCAAGCAAATAGGAGGTGATGCTAACAGACTTGAAAGTAGACGTGCTAGGAAAAAACCTTGGCGGATTATGAATGATAGACAGAAAGAAATAATGGAAGAAGCCCTCCGTACTGATCCAGATATGCAGAAAAATCGAGATGCATTGCAGTCATGGACAGAAGAATTGAAAAAATATGTAAATTGCTCTACTCTATATCAATACGAATAGATGTCTGTCTTTTATGCTAAATGACTGTCGGAAGGTTCAGTCGTTCTAGTATGTATTTCTTGAATTTGCCATTATCTGTTGTCATATTAGTTTCTTTTATGGATATACATATTTGCTCATAGGATGTTGAATTACTGTTTGCCCAGGGACCAGAGTTCAAGATACGCCAGCTCAAAAAGTGGTAATTTTAATTTATCATTTTATCGTTACTAGATTTTTGAATTCCTGATTTATCATTATGCGATATCTCATACATTCAGGAAGGATCAGGTATTTCCATGGATATTTATTATGTGTGACGTTACTAACATTACTAGGATTTTTTCTCCTTTAGAGCATGGCTCCCATCATGTATGTCCTGCTTGATAAATATATATGGCCAGAGGGCAAGATAACTGATTTGCATGTTGGAAACAGTAATGAACAACAAAACAGCATGCTTGAAATTTAACATGTGACCCATACTTCAAGAAAAATGCATACTCGTTGCACAGTTTGTATGAGCTGAAGTATAGAGAGTTACATATTGGGCAATGCAACCCTAAAATATGTGGCGTTCCCATTAGGGAGCACAGTATTTCAATGATTAGAGAGAGTCCTCCACTGAATTTCAAAGTCATGCTAATCACTTAAATTGGAATTAATTCAATTATTATTAACACCCTCAAGTGACTGAAAGTGGTGAATGGCACTCCCAAAAATATCTCATTACAATGTCATGGAAGAGTACCTTATTAGTTAGTTGCCATGAGAAAAAGAGAACAAGATACTCTTAAGTGAAAGCAATCTTTTATTAAAATTGCTTGTAAAGGTTGTTTACATCATCTCATTTTTATTATGGGGTGAGATACTTTGGGTCAGTGTTGAAAATATCTGTATCGACAAAATATTGGGGAGGGTCTAGAAAACATCGTATTGGCAATATCAGCGAAAATATCGACAAACATAAAAAATGCATAATATATTCATTTTTTCAGATTTTTAAACATATAAAGCAATAACAACATGAAATAAACACATTGGCACATAAATATGAAGAAAGCACTGATATATATGATGTAGTGGATGTAAAATAAAAATGATACATCAAAGGCGATATCAAATCCTGCTAATCCCTGATAGTTGTCCAATCAAGGACTCAAATGTGGAGAACCAATACAAAATAACATCACATATATAAAATTATCTCATCATCATGAGTTATATGTAGCAAAACAGATAAAACTAGCAGCTATCTATTTGAGATCAGTTCCCTCTCCCTAGCAGCTATCTTTCTGTCTTTCTCATCAATTACTTCAAGAGCTTTTTGTATAAGATCCGCACTAGAAACTATACAAACACCAACATCATGTCCAGGGAGTCTAGCTAGATGCTCTTCCAATCAATGTTGTTAAAATCATGATATT
The DNA here is from genome assembly GCA_000404065.3 of Pinus taeda. Lineage (NCBI taxonomy): Eukaryota > Viridiplantae > Streptophyta > Pinopsida > Pinales > Pinaceae > Pinus > Pinus taeda. Next base: position 79,838 of record APFE031274505.1, on the reverse strand, counting down.
ATTGCGATATTATCGTTTTTTCGCGATTTTTTCACCAAAAAGATAAAATCACGCTTGGTACTCGGGAAATTTTTTTTTGCCCGATTTTTTGGGAAAAAATCGCGGGGATAAAAAAAAAAAATACAAAAAAAAATAATATTTTTTTTTTTTTTTTCTCTTTTGAGGAGGAGGTGACCCAAGCTACCCCTGTCACAAGTAGAGGACGTGGTCTACCTCCTGTAGCTCCTAGTTCTTCAGCTTCTAGAGCACAACAGACTCCATAGTCTACTGCGGCCTGCCAACTCCACTAACATCTACATCTAGAGGGGCAAAGGAAATTAGTAGTATTAGACTTTAGTTATTTGGTTCATTTCATTGTATATGACATTATGACTCATGATATGAGATACATTATTATATTTTTTGTTGATATTTTGAGGTTGAGTTGGGACTCAGGAGTCAGGTCTTACTATTTAGGACATGACTCACTGTTATGTGTGATTTTAGCACTAGAAATGATATTAAACATCTTATATATTAGTTCTTTTATCATATTTATGTGTCAATGTATTTATTTTATGTTGTAGATGGTTTAGATATCATAAAAACTGAAAAAAATGAATATTTTTGTACCAAACGCTTTTTTCCCGATGATTACCGATTTTTTTCCTGATTATTACGATTTTTTCCTCGCATTGATATTATCCCGATAACGATTAATGCATCATTGATTCCAATCGTGTAACCCCTCCTGTTATCTTGGTCCCACACAATTTGCATGATAGATATGCCCGATTTGTTCCACCATCAGGGTCCCCATACTCCCAAAATGGGTCCAAGGCTTTTGGCATATTTGTAGTGAACTAATTCAAACATAGGGCACAAAAAAAAATGACATTAAACACCCATACACAAAAAATAATAAGTAATAACCAGCTCATTTTTTTTTACTACATTATTTGCAATGTGAATGAAAAATGGCAAGAAGAGGGTGCATAAGAAAATTTAAAAAACAATGAAGATTTCTGTCCAAATATGGAGAAAACCCTTGCATTGGCTCATGGGCATGAAAATAATAGAAAATGGAAAAAAAAAACAAAAAAGCAAAATGTTGGTAGGAAAAGAGGCAAGCAAGCATAACCTCAGATCTATGAAAAAAATCATTAACATTTTGTCTTACTAATCTTCAATCTTTGATCCACAATTTTATTTTAGTTGGTGGTGATAATGTCTGTTTGATCCTCAATCCTTCCTCGAAAACCACCACAAAGCTCTTCCCCCCCTTCTCCAAGACTAAGAAACCAAAATGAGCAAATAAAACTACCAAAATCACTTTTCTAGCCGCGGCCCAGCCTACTCGGTGATATTTTAGGTCGTATGTAATGTTCCAAACTTAAACAAACAATGATATACAAAAGCAAATGTGATTCATACACAAAAAAATTAACTGAACAACAAATGCTCAATACACAACAGAAATGAGAACCCACTGAGCCATTTTATTAATGGAGTGGAGCAAGTACAATAGTGCGAAAAATGCACTTGGGCTTGCCTCAATGGCAAGCTTGACAAAACCTAGGGGTTTAACAGTAATCTCAATGCTGGAAAGAACTGCGCCTCTAATGCTATGCGCTGTCTCCTAGTAACTACAATTGTTGGCTGGAAAGGAGTTGCAAGAAACCCTGCCTCCGATGCTTAGAAAGTGAGGAAACTTCAACCACAAACTCCTTGGCCAAAACCCACAAAAACCCAGAAATGGTTTGGCCCGATTTGGAATTCCCAAAATCGACCCCCAAAGGCACTATGCAATCCCCAACAATTCTACACTGTCTTTTGCAAATATATGGTTGAAAACCCCACCTTAAGTGCTTAGAAAATTCTAAAACTTTTTATATTTTGGATCCTTGTCAAAAACCCAGAAAAGCCAGAAATGCTTTGGCCGGATTTTGACCTCCCAAATTTGATCTCTTCCATGGCCCACGCCCTCCAAATAGCTCTGGAAATACAACCTGCAAGGAATGACCACAAAGTCCTCCTCGAAGCTTTGAAATGGAAGCAAACACCACTCCAAAGATCTCCTCTAATCTCCATGACAAAGATCAACCTCAAGGACTAATACTCTACCCACCAAATGAGCTCCCCACACACTGCCTCTATGCTGGCCCAGGTAATGCGAAAGTCACACTGCCAAGCCAAAAGCTCAATCAGATCCCAAACTCTCCTAGATGCTGGAAATCCTCCCTAGCCTCCTCTTCAAAAAATCTCACATCAAATCTCCACTGCTAGGCACCACCAATGAACTCAACCTCCTCTCCACTGTGTCCCCTAGTAATACGCACAACCTAGAAGGGAATGCTACTGGTGGGAACCACAATGTGATCCTCCTTTTGAAAAAATGAAGAAAATTTTCCTAGGATGGCACTCGAAGTCCCCCGAAGAAAGGGTGAGCTCTTCCCCTGAAGAACTCGTGTTAAACAGCCAGTGACTTGGCTAAGCAGCTCGAGCAACCAAAGAGAAATTGATATACTCCAATAAGATGAGTGAAATGAGGAGAGTTACCTTCCTTATATAGATTTCGTGGAACACTTTTCCAATGTTGTGAAAATCGCAATCGGGATTAAATTAGCGCGGGGAACAGATCGGAAAAAATCGGAAAAATCCGGAAAAAATCGGGAAAGAATCGTTTGGTACAAAAATATTCATTTTTTTTCAATTTTTTTAATATCTAAACCATCTACAACATAAAATAAATATATTGACACAAATATGATAAAAAAACTAATATATAAGATGTTTAATATCATTTCTAGCGCTAAAATCACACATAACATT
>APFE031274505.1:57689-69525 GCA_000404065.3 Pinus taeda | reverse complement strand
AAGATTTGGATCCAAGAGAGTCAGGATATTCTCCAAGCTCTCAAGGATAATATGGCTACAATGCAGAACCAACAAAAGTTGTATGCTGACAGGGGTCGGGTGGAGAGACAGTTTGAGGTAGGGGACTTGGTCTACCTACGATTACAGCCATACCGAAAGTTGTCACTTAAGCAGAAAGGGGCTGAGAAGCTCAAGCCTCGCTTTTATGGGCCATACATGGTGATACGTAGGATTGGACAGGTTGCGTATGAGTTGGAGTTGCCCCACGACAGCAAGATTCATAACGTTTTTCATGTATCATGCCTGAAGAAGGCATTGGGGCAGCAGGTGACAGTGACAGATGAGCTACTACCCACGGATGATGAGGGGCATTTGGTGTTGCAGCCAGAGGCTATTATTGATACCAGGGAGAGGCAGCTGCGGAGCAGGACGATCCAAGAATTCTTGGTGAGGTGGAAGAATTTACCGAATGAGGATGCCACTTGGGAGAGTGAGGAAATTTTGCAGCGTCCATTACTTCAGTTGCTTGAGGACAAGCAACATTTTTCCGGAGGAGACTGTAATACTCCTAATTAGCCATGGCTAATTGGAATATTCGATTTTGCTCAATTTTGCCTTCTATAGTTATTATTAAATAAAAAGGTGAGAAAAGGGGGACATAACTCACTTTTTGAATAAAGTCACTCCCTAGTAGCACAACGTTGTGACTTAGAAGGGGAGCCAAGGGGGGCCAAAGGACCATGTAGAGAAGGGGCCCATGTTGACACTTGGAGGGACTGCACAGATGGAGAGGAACACGTGGCAAGAGAGAGGCTACGTTGGAGGAGGTGGGCCTTAGGGTTTTGAGAGAGGCCAACTTTATAAAGGAGACATGAGCCTCCTCATTTTGGCATTGGATTATGTTGCATTTGAGGTAGTCACTTCGACTTAGAGCACGCTGGCTGTTTAGCTTGTCTGTAGCACTGCTTAGTGCATTGAGTATCCCCGTTCGGAGATCTCACTCTTAACGCCGGGGGACTTCGAGTGCTTGCTCGGGCAAGGTAGTTTCATTAGTCTTTTGTAGGAGGATCGATTTTTGGAGTTGGGGAGGAACTAAGCATTTTGATGACTGCGCAATCTTGAGAGAGGAGGACGCAGTCTCTTTGGGTAGGAGTTCCGGATTGTGTTTGTGGAGGATTTGAGCTGGGAGATTGAGCAGGGGATCAGCCTTTGCATCTCGGAGGATTTTGCCAGAGTTTCGGGCAGAGTTTTGGAGGGTTCTATTCAGTGGCAGCGCAGAGCCGTGAGGGATAACATAGATCCTCAAAGGGATGATTTTCAGGGGTTAGCTATTTTAGAAAAGATTTCTGGGCTTTTCTGGGTTTATTGAGCTAAGGCTGATTCGTGAGTTTCAACATTTTTTGAGGAGGGGAACAACCCCAAATCCTCACTTGATTCAAGCAGTAGCAGTAGCACAACAGTTCTCCGACAGCTTGGACGCAGTTCAGAGAGAGACCATTTCATTACCATTCTGAGTGTATTTCTTCACTTGCCTTGTGCAAGTCGAGGCGCTATCTTTCTGATCACCCACTGTACTCTTTCCATTACTCAGCATATAAAATGGCTTAGCATTTCTCTCTGCATTTCTTGAGTACCTGCTTATATTCCATGTATACATTCTACTGTTATTTTTATCTCTTGAGAGTCCATGTCTGGTTGGAGTTTGCTTGTGTTTGAGGGATATCCCTAAAAAGGGATATTACATCCCCTCCCAAATGTTGCTTGTCCCCAACCAATTTTAGTGCTGGATGCTCAAGTATGTGCTTGCCCTCCCAAGTAGCATCCTCATCCAATAAGCTCCTCTAATGCACCAAAAATCGCTTGTCCTCAAGCAATGCCTGAATGAGCATCCTCTCTAATTGCTGCTCCCCACTGACTACAACATGTGCCAAGGTCCCACATGTGCCACTGAATCGTCCCTGACCTCAGCACTGTCCTGATATGAAAGAATCCTTCAATACCAGGATTCCAGGTCATCCTGTCCAACATGAAGCTCCCCTCTCTCCATTCCCTATCATGCCTAGTGTAAATACCAGAAGTCCCCTGCTCCATCAGTAAGTCGCTAAAGCCCAATGGACTATCTGTATGATCTCCCCCTACAGTAGCCGGCGCATCCCTAAAGGTTATTGAGCTGTGAAGAGCTGTGATGCCCCAATTCCCTGCTAGTCCTAGAGTGGTGCCACCATGCTGACGCTGTGCTACTCTGATTATGTCATACTCCCCATCGTGCGTAGATAATATCCTCCTCTCCTGAAACTCGATGGTGGAATACTGAAAGAGGCGAGACACATCCTACTTGGGCATCTCCATATCACCAAGGCCTACCCATCCAAATCTAACTCCGAACTTGTGCAACAACAAATAATGTCTGCCTCCCCATATGATGAAACCCTCTGTGAACCCCCATGTGTCATCCCAATAACGAACTATATCACTCTCTGCCACGACTCTGCTCATCATGAGTGATCTATTGATCAACTGAATCCCTGCATCGCATAGCCAGACCTGCTGCAGCATAGCCCTGACAACTAATGGAATCCCTCTGGCCCTCATCTCTAGTCGCTGCATGCCACCCATATATAGGCTCCATACATCATGAGCTAATCTGAGGCATGCGAAACTGTCCTGTGTCTGCCACTGTGTAGTACTGACAACCACTGGAAACCATGTGTGCCAAATAGATACCCCCTGAATGCGACCAATAGAAGGGTATTTGATACACGCAATTGACTCAGTTTGTGCAGATCCATCCAACCATCACCACTGGTTCGACTAGCTGCCCCTTGGAGAATGTGCCGATACAATGTTGGGAACCCAAATACATACTGGACAACTGTCTCAGCCATACATGGTATCCTTTGCTCATGCATGTTTGAACTTAAGAGTCTTTCCCAATTGGAACATAAAAGGAAGCTCCAGTGAACCCGTCTGAACCTGGCACGAATCAATGATTTAAAGCTTTCCCCACCATCCATTTCTTCAAGTCGAGGAGACCCAGTCCCTTTCGGTATGGTCGATCCTTCGGAACCCACAAGCATAAAGCCCAATTGTATCATAGTCGGTTCTTCTCAATGCTGCCTCCTTCTGGGTGAGATAGGTGGAGTTAGAATGTGCTATGTGGGTCCGCCCTTGGCTTCGCACTGGGCCGTGTCAGTCTTCAGAGACAGGAAGGAAGTGCCGGTTGGAAGGCCGTAGAAGGGGTTCAGAGCAAGCAGTCTGAGGAGTATAAGTTGGCCCTGATAGAGGTGGGAAGATTGGAAGCCCATCATTTTTGTTCCCATCGAACCATCAATACCCGGAGAAGTGCTTTTAAGAAGATGTGTTTGCCCAAACTGGAGTGAACTCGGGGCGGGAACAGAGCTAGGGAAGACTTCCTAGGAAAGTCGTTTAGGTGTGATTGTCTCCATAGTTGGGGTTTGCCTTAAGGTGGAATGCTCTTGTCCCCTCTCCCGGACATGAATGCTATTTTCCGCTTGTTAAGGCCCCTTCAGGAAGTAACGAGACGGCTGATATGGAGGTCTTCAAGGAGTCACTTGAGTGGGTTAGGCCGGAAGATTGACTCGTATTTTCTTGTCGAATCCGGGCCATGGAAAGAGTGACACATGTCTCCCTTATGAACAACACCCCAATCATAGGATCCGTGATGAATGCTATGCCATGCCTATCGGTGATCACCTCATCCCTTGACTTGTGGCTATCAACTCGCGCACCGACTTGATGGCCCCGTTGAGAAGTCTCCCCTCTGTCGCACCAATTGTCATCCAAATATCTTGGGTGAGCTCCCCGTCCCTTGCTATTTGTGCCCAGAGTGTCAAAGGACAACAACCAGATCGTTCATTCCTGTAATTGATGTAGAAGAGGGTTAGGCATGCGAGTCCCTGCAGATACCATCAAATATTGCTCATCTGTGTCCCCCTTGATCCTGGGTGAACTACACCCAAAGGTATGCTCGGTATCTCCATCCATGGGTGTCTTTGGAGGCAACACTCCAAGACCTCACTGTGTAGCACCATATGCCTCTGCGTACCACCGATCATCCCAGTACTCCTGGACATGCCACTGTACATGGCGTTCTACCCCTGTACACCGCTGGATACTCTCGGCTACAGCTATGCCATCCCATACCATCCTGCTTCCCTCCTGTGTCACTGCACCTGTCACTCCCCACATGTACTTAATGTGATGTGAGGCACTCCCACTCCACAATGCAGTCCAACACACTACAACACACCACCATGCATCTCCATGCCCACTTGTAGACCACTGCTCAACTCTAGATGCTCCCACACATCCCTGAATGTGATGGCCTAGAGTTATGTCTCTACGTTTCAGGCCACACCCGATCAGTATCATCACCTCCACCATCACATCACTATCGCCGCCGATGAATAGATCTTCCCTCCAAATCCTCCCTGAGGGATCCGAGAAGTGACACTCCCTATGTGTCAGCAGTGATGCCACCACTGCTCTGCTCCTTTGCATCTTTTGTGCCCCACACAAAAGTGAAGAGTCCCCAGCTCCATACAAGGCACCGTCTAGTGGCCTGCCAATGGCACCTCCCTCGACAAACTCTTGCCAGAGTATGCTAATCACCCAGTGAACTCGTGTACAAATGTCGTACCAAGAAAGCCAAAAGAGTCTGTCCATAAACTGGTCGGCCACTGGTGTTGACTGAGACTCCCCTAGCGAATGTGCACGCTCAACTGCTAGGTTAGTTGTATCATCTAGGTTGTAGTCAACTGGCATACCTGGGAAATGATAGGTAGTCCCACTGGGAACCCAATGCCAGTTTGCACTGTTGGTATCCCTAGTACTTGGAAGCTCTTGTTGAGCTACACCCAGGTTCACCAACATCTCCATATCCCACTCCATAGGGTACCAACTCAGAATCTCTCGCCATCCAACCCCAAGAGAGGGATCGAATGCACAAATTCCTGCACATAGAACAACCCTAGCATGCGAGTGTTGCACCCTGTGCAACTCAAGTCGTATCATCTCACTAGCCTGGTCAATACATGAAATCTAACTAGATAGCTCTATCTCTCTTTGTCCAATGGGCCAAGGTAACCTAACAGTGCTGCCAACCTTGTATATGTATGCCCGAAGAGGGCTGCTCTCACGCCCCAACGTGCACTCTAGCTGCACCAGTAGGGAATCCAACCTCTCCCCAACGTGAATCAATTTGGCCATGGACTTGGCACAAACCGCTCTCATGCCCTCCAACTCCCCATTCTGCTGCAGAATAGCCTCATGCACTAATCTGACCTACCTTTTTAATGCTATAAGTTCGACCATAAACTGGTGGAACTCTTGTGGGCGTTTATTCCCTGTAAGCTCGGTCACAACTCTAGGCACCTCAACAACTAATGGCTTCTTGTCCATGGGTGGCTCCTCCTCAACAAATGGCTATATGTGTGTAGGCTCTATCTTCTCCACCAAGGTCCCAACTGGGGCTATCAAAGAGGTCTCTAATAAAGGTGACTCTTGTGCCACATTAGGTATATCGATGCTCTCTTCACCATCTTGTGAGCTCTCAGCATCATGCTCAACCTCCTCCTTGGGCTCCTGATTTCTAAAGCTAGGGCTCCACCAGCAAAAGCGCCCCCTGGTCTCACCCTCTAACTGTCTTTATCTTGCCTGCTCCTTTTCAAAAGATTCGATGCTCTAATTTGGTTGACTTTCCCCACATGACGTAGATGGCTGCACCCCCACGACCTGCTCACCTCTAACGTCTCTGTTGTAAGGGTGAGGATGGTTTTGGTCTGTCACCCTCCTAAACTGGGCCAACTACTCATCGTCTTAATGAATTCTACCCCATAATTTCTGCATACTGGGTTTCCCTTGAGCCATGGGTTTGTCTCCGGTTTCACCCATCATTGTGCACTCATACCCAAAGCTTCAATAATCTTCTGGCTAGTTTCCCATAGCTGGGCCAAGATCATGCTCTCATACCACTGTAATGTTCCAAACCTAAACAAACAATGATATACAAAAGCAAATGTGATTCATACACAAAAAAATTAAACGAACAACAAATGCTCAATACACAATAGAAATGAGAACCAACTGAGCCATTTTATTAATGGAGTGGAGCAAGTACAATAGTGCGGAAAAAGCACCTGGGCTTGCCTCAAGGGCAAGCTTGACAGAACCCAGGTGTCAAACAGTAATCTCAATGCTGGAAAGAACTGCTCCTTTAATGCTCTGCCCTGTCTCCTAGTAACTACAATGGCTGGCTGGAAAGGAGCTGCAAGAAACCCTGCCTCCGATGCTCAGAAAGTGACGAAACTTCAACCACAAACTCCTTGGCCAAAACCCACAAAAACCTAGAAATGGTTTGGCCCAATTTGGACTTCCCAAAATTGAACCCCAAAGGCACTGTGTAATCCCCAACAGTTCTACACTGTCTACTGCAAATATACAGGTGAAAACCCCACGTTCGTTCCTCAGAAAATTCTAAAACTTTATATTTGGGATCTTTATCAAAAACCCAGAAAAACCGAGAAAGGGTTTGGCTGGATTTTGACCTCCCAAATTCGACCTCTTCTATGGCCTATGCCCTCTAAACAGCTCCAGAAATATGACCTACAAGGAATGACCACAAAGTCCTCCTCCAAGCTCTGAAATGGAAGCAAACACCACTCCAATGATCTCCTCTAACCTCCACGACAAAGCTCAACCTCAAGGATTGATACTCTACCCACCAAACGAACTCCCACACATTGCCTCTATGCTGGCCCAGGTAGTGCGAAAGTTACACTGACAAGCCAAAAGCTCAATCAGATCCCAAACTCTCCTAGATGTTGAAAATATTCCCTAGCCTCCTCTCTAGAACCACTGCTAAGCACCACTAATGAACTCGACCTCCTCTCCATTATGTCCCCTGGTAATACGCACAACCTGGAAGGGAATGCTATTGCTGGGAATCACAATGTGATCGTCCTCTTGAAGAAATGAAGAAAACCTTCCTAGGGTGGCACTCGAAGTCCCTTGAAGAAAGGGTTAGCTCTTCGCCTGAAGAACTCGTGCTAAACAACCAGTGACTCGACTAAGCAGCGAGAGCAACCAAAGAGAAATCGATATACTCCAATAATACGAGTGAAATGAGGAGAGCTACCTTCCTTGTATAGATTTCGTGGTGCACTTTTCCCTCCAATTTTACCTCCATCATGGGCCCTCACTTAACCACCTACATGCAAAACTTAAACCACTTTCATGCAAACCAAACTAGGGAGTGCATATTTTCCTAGTGTGGGTGGCCCCCTTGTGTAATTTAAACACAACAAAATAACTTCTCCCAAGTCTAATCTCCTAATAAAAATCGAATAGGCCCCAAAATGCAATAATAAATCTTGTTCCAAATTAATTTAGGAAGGGACATGATATTGTAGTGCGATATTTTGCCGAAATATCAACAATATTTCAAAAATATCGCAATATTTTTATTAAAGAAAATATTGCAATATTTTTTTGGCGATATTTCCGAATATTGCCGATATTATCAACACTGCTTTGGGTGCACACCTAACCCTCTCATAAGTAAGAATGTATAATAACTAATCATAACCAAACTCAAGTGCACAATACAACAAAACTAGTATGAACTTCTGGAACAAAAACACATTGGAAACATGACCCCTAAAGAATTTGGAAATAGGGAAACACCCACACACACACACACATATAGTGCTAATCTATAAATAGACATTATAGTGAAACTTTGAAAGAAAGCATTATGAATAAATGAGCAAGAAAATTTAAATGACAAGCAATGTTCCACCATCATTAGTATCATTCTTTGTCACCTTGTTTAGGCTTTTGCCTCTACCTTCATCCTCTAGGGACATCAGTCAACACCATCCAATTTTAATGAAATTGCCTAATCAAACCCTTCAAACATGCTAGTAAAAGCTTAACATGCCTAATTAATGATTTTGGCTTGTGTGAAGGGTACATTTTTGCTAAGGCCATCATAGAAGAGTTCAACATTTAACACCATCAACATTAGTGTACATAAAGGGCTTGGTGCTCTTGAATAAATGCCAATCCCATACCCTCATACATGATAGAATCCAATGAAAATACTGTAACCCTGTCGATCGTGAAATCCTAAAAATTGTTAAGTCTACTAAATTTTGAATGGGATATGAAATTCTGCTTTCTCCATATGTCATGTTGAATGGCACTTCCAAAAAATATCTCATTACAATATGTCATGGAAGAGTACCTTGTTAGTTAGTTTCCATGAGAAAAGTGTTGAAGTTTCTAAGTCTACCAGTTAGAAACCCTTCATGCACTTTACTGATTTATTCCTACCTAGTTGTTCGTTACTTAACAAGTTATTTACAATGTAAATACTGGAAATAAACACTAGTGCATGCTCAACATATTACAGATCATCAATTGAAGGAAATAGAAACAAGCACACAAAATGACACCGTTATTTTTGGACCAATGTCCCCGGAAAAACACAATGTGGGAAAACTGATGCAGAGATTTGAGGGTTTTCTTATTTAGCAATTTCATAGTACAATCTAGGTGCCAAATCCAGCTTACCCAATAGAGAATTCCCTTGGCAGTAGTGCCTCTTAGTCTGAGACAAATGTCTTAGCTGAAATCCCAGATAAACCCTTCGGCGGCAGCGCAGCTTCAATCTGCCCTAGAAACCCCAGCGTCTTCCTCTCTAGACTGCATCAGCCTCTCTCTGCCCAACGCTGGCCCTACGTCACTCTGAATAGGATTACGTCAGCCTCAGGAGGCCTTGCGTCAACCTTCTGGCCCTCTGCGTCAGCAATGCTGGCCTCTCTGAAGGACTGCGTAGCTCCTGGCTACCTCTGCGTAGCCCTGCGTGAGGCTTGGCTGCTACTGCGTCACTCTCTCCGGCTCCTCCACCGATCTTTGGGCACTATCTCTGCCTCTCTGTCTCTCTGTACTCACTTCCCCTCAGCTACAACTCCGATCACTGATTCTATCTCTCTTAGCGAACCCAGCTCTAGAGAATAGAATGACTGATCACTCTGGTGTGTTCTCCAAGTGACCCTCAAGCCTCCTCTTATACTTTTCTCGTTGACATATCAACGGTCGAGATTAAGTCCCTAATCGATGGCTAAGATTAGATCTAGTTTGATCCATGTCTTTTCGACCATTCTAACACAATTTTATATTAATCCACACTAATATTTTAATTTCCCTAAGTTTAGACTTAGGGACTCCATTAAAAATATTAATTATTTTAATATCTCCTAAACTGTTTAGAATCTGCCCAAACCCTTTCTGGGTATTCGAGATGTCATGTGTCAACCTCTCCACCAAATTTCGTGGCTAGAGCACATCCGATGCTACCACAAATTAACACTCCCTTTTAGCGAGGACTGTGCTCTAGCAATACTCCTCACTGAGTATTACTCTGATCATCCGGCATCGGTCCCTAGGCTGATGCTAGGCCTGCTTCCCACCATCTTTTGCACTGCTGTATCCTGTACTGCTGCCCATGGTTCTGCCACTGCCACTGCTGCATCTGTATGACAACTCCCTCTGCATCCGTGTTGTTGCTGGTCCTTTCTCCCAACACTGCATCCACACTGCAACTCCTCTCATCATGCTGCATCGTGTTGCTTATTGCTGCATAGCAACTCAGTTACTGAGAAGTAAGTAACTGATCTCCCAACTCTGACTTCTCTATTGGGCTAGAGACACCGGCTGATGCTGAAGCTCCCTTTGCCGCTGACAAGTGCTCCCTCTCTGACCTCTGCGCTGTTGCAACAACTCCTTGCATCTCGCAATGTTGCACACCTCTCTGTGCCATCCTGCACTGGTGCAACATTCCCGTGCCTCTCACACCATTGCAACCTACTAGCCTCGCGCTGTCTCGGGACTCCTTCACTATAGCTCTCTCTGCTGCTCCATCCGCATCCATCTCTACCCACATCAGCCAGTCCTGCTACTCTTTGGGGCTCCCGTAGCAAGGTCTAATCCAAGACGCTGGGTACCTCGAGGATCCTGCTCCTCATCGCCTGTAGTTCGCTTGACTACAAACTTGGTGTCTCCCCACTTCCGCTCAAGTGGTGCGCGTGCACTCATGGCACAGTCATCGTCTGTCTCCACTTCCTTCTCTGCCCTTACTGGTGCTGCCTTAGTCTCGGAAGACTCTCCCTTACTCTTCTTCCTTAGACACTGGGACGCATAATGGCCCAGCTCCCCACAGTGGAAGCACTTGATCTTGGAGAGATCCTTCTTCTTCCACTTTTCTTGCTTTCCCTTAGATGCTAGGGCAACATCTTCCTCCTCCTTTTTGATTCTGATCCCCTTACTGCTGCTTCCCGCCTTTGTCTGTCGTCTGATCTCTTCTTGGCGAAGCGCCACCCACATCTCATCCCAAGGTGGAAGTGTCACTCTGCCTAGTATATTCTAAACAAATACCTCACAGTCTTCTGACACTGCATTCAGGGTTGTCCTCACCATCAATTCCTGATCCGGCATGGCTTCTATGGAAATCAACTGATCTCGGATCTCATTCAGTCCTCCGAGGAAGGTGTCAATTGGTTCTCCCTTCTTCATCTAATATGACCTCATCTGATTTTCTAGTAACATCCTTCTCTGCATAGAAGTATGCTGGTACAATTTCTTTAGGGTCTCCCACATCTCATTTTCCGTTTCCTTCTTGGCAATGTGTGGTACTACATGGTCCTTGACCACGTCAAGGATGATGCTCTTGGCCCTCGCGATTGCCTCCTTGTACTTGTTGTTCTCAGCTGGGTCAATTGGGATAACTATCGTCCTCAAGGCGAAGTGCTTGACACGATTTCTGTCAAGTATGGATAAGATTCTGGCCTTTTAGACTGCTAAGTTTGAGGCTCCGTCCAGTCTGTCCTGGTCTCTTACTTCGTGTAGTGCCATTTTGCTCTTCTACTTCCCTCCTGGAAGTTCTCGATATGACTCCCTCTAAGTCTTGATTTCCCTCCTAGAAATCCTTCTGCTGATGTCGAGATGCCCCCTACTTTGATCATCTGTGCAACCGCACCACTAATATGGATTTCTCAGCTAGAAACCCTCGGTAGCAACTCCCTCCTCCTTGGCCTTGCCCTGTCAGGTACTGTTCTGACTACAGTACTTCAACAACTCCACTCTGCAACTTTCCCACAACCTCCTAAACCCTAGCAACTTGAAGGTGAGAGTTCCTAGGCTCTGCGCAATCCCGGCACCAGCAACTCGGCCTCCTCAGCCAACTGTGTCACATCCCTCTGGCCCTTTGCATGGCTCTGCATGAGCCTCCCTTTGCCTCCCTTGGCCTCTGCGCTGCCTCTTCCTGGCTCACCCTTGATGACACAAGCACTGTGTCACCCTTCCCTTGTTGCTGCTCTGTTAGGAATAACTTCTGTCACTCAGGACAACTGTTTTCTGCTGCTATTGCTTCGCTTGGCTGATGTCCTCAGTTCTCATGTCATCTGCAACCACCCTCTGATACCATGTTGAAGTTTCTAAGTCTACCAGTTAGAAACCCTTCATGCACTTTACTGATTTATTCCTACCTACTTGTTCCATTACTTAACAAGCTATTTACAATGTAAATACTGGAAATAAACTCTAGTGAATGCTCAACATATTACAGATCATCAACTGAAGGAAACAAAAACAAGCACACAAAATGACACCGTTATGTTTGGACCAATGTCCCCGGAAAAACCTAATGTGGGAAAACTGGTGCAGCTATCTGAGGGTTTTCTTATTAAGCAATTTTAGAGTATAATCTGGGTGCCAAATCCGGCTTACCCAACAGAGAATTCTCTTGGTAGTAGTA
>APFE031274505.1:45448-57669 GCA_000404065.3 Pinus taeda | reverse complement strand
TGTGAGAAGTATTGACTATTGTAATGTTACATGTTCTCAATCATTAATATACAGATAGTGTGTGGTTTTCAGCTATAATCTTTCTTCGGGTTACATACTGTGTTAATGTGTGCATGCTCTTGATGTTTTATTGTTATTGATGCTGCTATATTGATGATCAACGTAGAGGAGCTTACGTATTGTGTATGTATTCCGCAATAGTACATGATCAGGATAATCTCTGTTGAATGTGTTAAATTATTCAAAATTTCTACAAGTTGCAAACCTAACCCTCGCATAAGTAAGAATGTATAATAACTAATCATAAATGAACCCAAATGCACAATACAACGAAACTAGTATGAGCTTCTGAAATAGAAACACACTGGAAACATGGCCGTGAAAAAATTTGGAAATGGGGACACACACACACACACACATATAGTGCTAATCTATAAATAGACATTATAGTGAAACTTCAAAAGAAAGCATTATGAATAAATGAGCAAGAAAATTTAAATGACAAGCAATGTTCCACCATCATTAGTATCATTCTTTGTCACCTTGTTTAACCTTTTGCCTCTTCCTTGATCCTCTAGGGACATCAATCAACACCATCCAGTTTTAATGAAATTGCCTAATCAAAACCTTCAAATATGGCAGAAAAAACTTAACATGCCTAATTAATGATTTTGGCTTGTGTGAAGGGTACATTTTTACTAAGGCCATAATAGAAGAGTTCAACATTCAACACCACCAACATTAGTGTACGTAAACGGCTTGGTGCTCTTGAATAATGCCAATCCCATACCCTCATACATGATGAAAGCTAATGAAAACATTGCAATCCTGTCGATTGTGAAATCCTAAACACTGTTAAGTCTACTAAATTTTGAATGGGATATGAAATTCTACTTTTTCCATATGAAGTCCAATGAGGTTGGAACCCCTCTCAAACATCTTGAAACAATTAATAATAATGTTAATAGTAATGGTAAAAGTTGACTTGCTGTATCTGGATCCCGCCTTTTCAAAAATCTAACAAATTTGTATTTGAATCCAGATCCGTATCTGGATCCAAATCCTAGTAACTTAGCAATAAACTGAGCTAATTGCTAAACACCTATCTACAAAAGAAGTGTTCACCAATTGTGAAAGCACCCATGTTTCTAAATGTTGTAGTTGTATGGTAGCATTGCCATGCATCTTCCACTACTCCTTCATAGACAATGTTCCACCATCGCTTATATTGAGATCCTCATCATTTGTATTGTCCTTCATTCTTTTACTCTTGTCTAGCCTTTGCCTCTACCTTGATCCTCTAGGGACATTAGTCAAGGCTCGACAACGCCTAATTTTAATGAAATAATCACAACCTTAAAATATGGTAGAAAAAGCTTAATATGTCTGATCAATGAGTTTGGTTTGAGTGAAGGGTACTGTTGACCACACTTTGTCAACAAGTCCAAGTAAGCAAAATGCAAAGATGCGAAGAATTTTTTTGAAAGTTCAAAGTTATCAGCCAACACATTATATCATTGTAAACCCAATTTTTGCAAGTTATATTGTAAATGATGCTAGTATGACTGTTTATTTATGTAACAACACCTAGGTAAGCCTTTGATTTTGGCAATGGATTTCATCCTAGGAATTTTTTTAACCTCATCGAATTATGTGTGTTTGTAAACACGCCTAATCAACAAAGTTTTTCTTCCAGCTTAAACCCCAAAGCTAGAATGGAATTTGTTGACAAGGTCTTAGGTGAGTCCTAGTATTTATCGAGTGTATTGTAAAAGTGTGTGTAGAAATAATTCTAGTGCGTGGTCCCTCACAATCAAAAACTATGGCTAAATTATTTTATTATAAGCACACTTGGTTTCATACTAGATCATATTGTGTCACGGAATTGGGTAATTTATTGAGGGTTTATGTCTAAAGGTGTTTTCCCCTTTTGAGGGTTGAATTAATTGTAATATCTTGATGTAAAAAATATTTTGGTGCATGGTCACTCACAATTAGAAACCATGGCTAAAATATTTGAGGGGGGAAAAATTATTAATCCCCTCTAATATCAATTAATTAATTTTTCTGGCTAAATTAAATTAAAATTCTAAGCGAGAATTAATAATTTTGAGTCAAAAAATAATTACAGAGAAATTAATTTCTCTCCAAGTGGAAAATAATAAAAAATTCGTGGGTCAAAAAGAAGTCAATATTTGGAGGTCCCCCACAAAGGGAAAAATGGATATTTTAAGAGAAATTGAGCCCTTGGACCTTGGTTTTTAAGTCAAAGTCAAAATTTTGAGGAAATTAATCCAAAATAATAATTTTTTGATTAATAAAAAATGGGTTTTAAGAGAAATTCGAATTTTTCCTCAAAATTTAAAATCGACGGTGGAGATTAAAAGATGATAAAGTTATTTTCGACAGTCGAGATTAAGTTGACAAGGATCAAGCCAACTGGCCGTTATTTTCCACTTTGAGGGGTTTCTCTATATAAGGAAGCTATTTAGCTTCTATTTTCCCATCTTTGGATGTGGTGATTTTTTTGTAATGGGCTACAACTCTGATGTGAACATTTTTTTATCATAATAGAAAGACTTTTGTGTTCAGCTCATGGTGTTCTTCTATCTGCTGATCTGTGGTATGTGCTGCTATGTGTTTATCCTATATTGTGCTAAATGATTTTTTTAAACTGTTATTCATTTGTCCGTGATAAGAATGTTCTATTGATACAAGTGCCTTAGGTGATTTGAGTCACCATATGAGTTAATGGGATATCTTAAAAATTTATAGAGATTTACAAGTACGCTAGCCCTTGGGCTCCATGTTCACAGACTGTGGAGAAGAGATGACCTTGTTTGGGCTCTAAGTTTTCATTTTGGTAAATTATTTTGTAGGAGGGTTTGGCTTGGCTATCTTACGAAATTATTCATCCATAAATTTTACTTCAAAATTCTCAAAAAAAAATATTTGATCTTGCGCTAAAAATAATTATTTTGCTAATGAGAGTTTGTAATTTTAATTTGTAAATATTGTGAATATTTGTAAATTATTTCTAATCGTTGTTTTATTTTTTGTAGATCTTGGGGTTTTGGGAGTTATTGATATTTTTGTATTTATCTAACGTGGGTTGTCTAAATCTAGTTTTTAGTTGTGAGATGTTGTGTTTAAAGATATTTTGGTAGGTGAAAGCCCCATCGATTTGAAGAAGAATTGACTTATTTTGCAGATCTAATGATTCTTGCCCAGTGGTTGGGGTTTTGTGGGTTTTTACCCATTTTTTGGCTAGCGGTTTTATTTTGTAAAGGATTTTGTGGGGCTTCAAAGTATATAGGCCTTTATTGGGCCTTGATCTACAAAACCCATATCACCAAATCTGGATGTTGGGCCTGGAAGAGGAAGCCGCTAGCCTTAGAGGGTCTTTCTGCTGCAACAACTAGGGTTTTTGGGAAAATTGCAAGTGGATGCTTGAGTTTGAAGGCATTTTTTGGTGTTTCGAGGCTAGTTTGGCCTAGCCGAAAGGGCTGGAGATCATTGTTGGCCTACTTGCTGGGTTTAGAGGGCATTCTATGGCTTCGATGTGGGGTTTTGGTGGTTGATCTATTTTATTTCAGACTTACATTTGTGGTTGCAGGTGTTGGCAAACCCACAATTTGCAATACAAGACCAAGACTAACCTCGTTGGTGCCTTGGCTAGCTAAATCAACCATTGGACATAGGCCTAGAGGCCTTGAAGGTTTGATCTCTTTCCTTACCTTTTCTTTCACTTGCTGCATAAATCAAATCAAATCTGAACAATTTATTGCAGACTTTAAATTCAAGAGAAAGAAGCCTAAAAACACTTGAAAATAATCACATATTAATGTCAAGAACATTATAAGTGTTTTGGATTTGTTTTTCATGCATTTATGTGAATAGATCTTGTCAAAAAGTTGTTGATCTCTCTGTTAACAGTTGACTGATTTGAATATTCAGGGGTCTGATATAAATTTTAGAGATCTGATATAAAGGTGTCAGTTGTCTTTTTCTAGCCTAACCAATCCTTCCTGGCATTAAAAGTATTCTTTGTGCATTGACTTTTCTATATCTACATTTAAGAATCCATATTGGCATATAATTGATTGGCATCTATTGGGTAATAACCTACAGCAATATGAATTTTTGTTAACAGTGGCAAACAAATCAAAAAATAAGCCAAAGTAACCCCTTAATAAGCTAAATAACTCATATAAGACATCATGCCTTGATTATAGGGGTTTAATTCATCAATCTTGTTGATTTATGTCCTATCTATTGTTGAGGTTTGATATATATTGCAAAAATCTCGTAAGTTTGTAGCAGTCTGATATAAGTGCTACAACAACATAATTGCTGATATATTGCTCTTAAAAACTCATCTAAATAAGCCTAATACACTAAGAAATCATCATCTTGATTAAAGGGTTGAATTGGTCATTAATATTCTTCATTCGCAATCAAAATATTGGACTGTTATCACTATTAAAGAAGTCTGATCAGATTTAAAGATCAGCCCATAGGACCAAATTTTAATAAGCCTAACAGGTCTAAGGGTCATCTCTCTAATTGCTAAAGGTTTATCATTGAAGTAGTTATTGTTTTCAAGTGATTTTTGGGACTGCTATTCTATAATAGTGAGTTATTCCAAAAGGAGCTCTCTAATATCTTAAGTTGGATTGGTGTCTTGACAATGGTTTGGTCTTGACTTTCCTCTTGCATCTTTGCATCATCACTGTTAGCAATCTCATTTTGAGCTCGTCTCTATTGTCATCTAATGTGCTTCATTGGTTTATGATATAAGTGGTAAGTTGCATAATCACTGATTAATATCTCTAATCATAAGATAAGGTCTTGTTGACATAATTGATAAGCTCTAATTGGAATTGTTAATTTCATTTCACTTGAATTGTTAGCCTTGTCTCATTAAGTGCTTCAGTTTGTTCTATTAAGTAATCTCCTGATAATTGTGCACTTGTGTTTCACTGCAATTGTTTATCTTGCTTCACTTGAGATAGTTGTTCAATTGCTCTTTAAGTGCTTCATTTAATTGCTCTTGTATTGAATATCACTACAAGCGCGTGAATTTAAATAATTTATCTCATTGGAGTACTTAATCTAATTAATAATCTCATTGAAACATTCCCTCATTTTGCATCTACATTCTAGGCATAGTCTTGCATTAATCAATTTACCTCCAAGCATAAGCTTGGTTGATAGAAAAATAGGACCACCTTTTCTCTTTTAGCTTGTGAAGGATAGACCCTCTTTAGTGGTTAACATGGTGACCTTGGAGTTGTTAGAGCCACAGTCTCTGCAGTGCTGGAGGCATTAGGTGGTTAGAACTTAAGGGGAGGGATCGTTAATCAAGCCATAGCTTGCTTCCTCTTGGTTTCTCTCCACAACTTACTCTAGAGTCTAGCCTCAAAACAACTAGGAGGAAGGATTCACCTAATTAGGCATATAATTTAAAATAAACCAAGATACTACATCTCACTTTGTTTTTAGGTGTTGCATCTCATATAGGATTGTGAAGCATCCTGAAGCAACAACTGTTCATCCAGTAGCTTGGTAGATAATTCAATTAAGCAAGTGTTTTAACTCCATTAAGGCACCGGTCTCTCAAGACAACCTAATCTAATCATTAAGCTTGCTAATATAACCAAGTTGCTAGGCCATTCAGTTGTGTCTCCCAGAGTTGTTGGTTGCCAACGGGTCTTTTCATCTTTACATTTCATAGGGACTACCTCCCATAGCTTGTTGTTGGAAGATAACTAGAACGAAGAGGGCATGGATCAGAGTGATAGCCCCCGCCTTGATCGTTGTTGCATCGTGCCTGTACAACTTGAGTGAGATCAGGTACATTTTTTCTAAGACCACGACAAAGTAGTTCATTAATCAACACCACCGACACTGGGGTACATATAGGGCTTGGTGCTCTTGGTTAAATGCCAATCACATACCCTCATATGGGATAGAATTCAATGAAATGCCGCAATAATATTAGTCTTGAAATCCTAAAAACTATTAAGTCTGCTAAATTTTGAATGGGATATGAAATTGTATTTTCTCAATGTGAAGTCCAATGACATAGGAACCACTCAAACATTTTGAAACAATTAATTGTAATGTTAAAAATTTAAGTAATAGCAAGGCCTATGCCTTGATTGCAGTGTCTGTAAATGAAGAGGTGAGTCGCCATATTTCACCATTTTTAAATGCTTTCGAAGCCTTACAAAAATTGAAGGAACTCTATGACTCACACTCTATGCTTGAAGTTGTTCAACTCATGATTAAATTGTTAAGCCTTGAATTACAAAATGATGATCCTCTTGCTCTTGCATCAGAAGTAAAATCTATTATGCATGATATCAAAGTCACTAATTTTGAACTAGACATTTCTCTCATAGCTTTTGTCAAGGCACTTTATCCCATTTATTCAAATTATCTTGAGTCATTGCAAGCAAATGGAAACCTCAAAGAAATTACCTTTGACTCCCTTGTGAATAAATTTGCTAAGAGAGAGAAAGCTTTTGGGAAGAAGAAAACTCGTCAGCCTTCTGAAGAGGTTGTGTGTCTTGCACATAGAGAGAAGAATCTTACTCAAGATTCTTCCAAAGGAAGAGGTGGCTGAAGAGGAAGAGGAAGAAGAACTTTCAGAGGCAGGGGGGACAGACACTCTCAAGGAGAAAAGTCTGATTTGCATTGCATACGTTGCAATAGAGATGGATCACATGATGCATCCACATATAAGTTGCCTTGGGACATCATTGAGCAGGAAAGAAATCAACCCAAAGGTAAAACTAATGACAAAGAGAAAGGTAAAGCACCGGAATCCGTTCACTATGTTGTGGCACATTATAATATTGGAGTAAATGAAGACTTGTTTTATGCTTCACTTGCTTCTTGGAAAAATGATTGGTTGCTTGACTCTGCAGGAACTTGCCACATGACTTTTAGAAGAGATTTTTTTGAAGAATTTACTGACAATGTTGATGGAGCAGTATACTTTGCAGACAAATCAAAACTCAAGCCATCAGGGCTTGGCACAATCAGGTTCAAATTTCCCGGTTTTCCAGACTTTCTTCTACATGATGTTTTATATCAACCATAGCTGAGAAGAAACTTGTTGTCCTTGGTCCACATTTGCCAACAAGGACACTCCATTCATATGTTTGATGGCAAGGTTGAGGTGAGAAAAGCATCAGATCAGTCATTTGTCATTGTTGATTTTTGGTAGCATCGGATGTGCTTTAGCTATGAAAATTGGCAGAGAGGCTAAAGCACATGACATCTCCAAGACCTAGAAATGGTTTGGGGAAATTCCACCTGGTTAGAGAGATATTAAAATAATTAATATTTTTAATGGGGTTCCTAAGTCTAAACTTAGGAAAGTTAAAATATTAATGGGTATTAATATAAAATTGGGTGAGAATGTTCTAAATGACATGGATCAAGCCAAATCTAATCTTAGCCGTTGATTAGAGACTTAATCTCGGCCGTTGAAGACTCAACGGGAAAAGTATAAGAGGAGGCTTGAGGGTTAGTTGGGGATATACCAATATTGATTAGTGAGTGCGATTTTCTGGAGCGGGGCTTGGTGAGAAAATTTGAACAAGTGATCTGTTGTAGCGAGAAGCAGTGAGTACATAGGAGAGAGGCAAAAATAGTGCCAGAGGGTCAACACAGTGACCAAAGAGGCTGACGCAGAGGCAACTAGAGCTTACTCAGAGGCAGCGGAAGCTACGTAGAGGCAGCTAATGACAGTGCAGAGGATGAGGGGCCTGCGTGGGTGACATAGAGGGCCAGAGAGCTGACACAGAGGCTTCAGGCGCTGAGCTGAAGCTAGCAGGGCTGATGCATGGCCAAGAGGAAGCACTGGAAGGATTTTCATGGGGCAGACTAGAGCTAAGAGGCTGAATATTTATCTTCGAGAAGAAGTGTTACTGTCGTGTAAAAATCTGTGTTCGGTGAGCCATTTCGGCACCCTAGTTGTACTCTAGAATCTGCATAATAATAAAACCCTCAGAACTACTGCACTAGTTTTCCCGCATTGGGTTTTTCTAGGGAGGTGTTGTCCAAAAATAACAGTGTCCCTTGTGTGTTTGTCTAGTATTTCAATTGCTGATTTGTATATGAGTTAATGCTGGATTTGTGTTTATTTTTAGTATATATATGTATAAATAACTTGTTAATGGAATAAAAAAGTAGGCGAAATAAACCAGATAATGCAGTAGGGATTTCTAACGTGTCAGACTTAGAAATTTTAGCATGGTATCAGAGCCTTGCAGATCGCAGGAGAACTGAAGGCACCAACATAATCAGAAGTATTTGCAACAGTAGCAGCTGTCCCGAGAGGAGAAAGCTATTCCTAAGGAGAAAACAACAGAGGAGTGACACAGAGGGCCTGCATCATCATTTCGAGCCAGAGAGAGGCCAATGCAGAGGCAAAGAAAGGCAGAAAAGGCTCACGAAGAGCCACGTCATCGTACTCAGTTTGGTAGGCTTGACGCAATTGGCCAGAGGAGTGATTCAGCCTTTGCCGGGATTGCGCAAAGCTGGAAGGCTCAGTTTCTTTAGTTGCTAGGGCATAGGGAGCTGTGGGCAGATTGCGGATTATGAAGTTGGTGGGGTGCTGTCGCTGTCGAAGCAGAACAGTACCTAACGGGACAAAACCAAGGTAGAGGGAGTCGTTGCCTTGATGGATTTCTAGCCAAGAAATCTAGATCTGAGTTGCAGTTGCAAAGAGGATCAGAGAGGAGCGGATCGACAGTTGGCGGGAATATTTCTAGGAGGGAAATCAGGACTTAGAGGGAGATTTCCAAGAGGGAAGTCGAATCTCAGAGGGAGTCGAGAAGAAGGAGCCGAGATGGTAGTGAACAAACTGATTGATCAGGACAGATTGGATGGGGCTTCCAACTTTGTCATTTGGAAGGCCAGGATCTTGTCAGTGCTGGATAGACATCACATCAAGGGCTTCGCCTTCAGAACCGTGGCTATCCTAGTCGACCCAGCTGATAATGAGAAGTATGAGGTTGCAATGGCGAAGGCAAAGTGCATAATCATTGATGTGGTCAAGGATCATATCGTACCACATATTGTCGAGAAGAACGCGATAAAGGAGATGTGGGATACTTTGACAACATTTTATCAGGGCACTTCCGTGGAGCGAACGATGCTATTAGAAAATTAGCTGCGGTCGTATTAGATGTAGAAGGGGGAGCAGATAAATCTATACCTCCTCAGATTGCAGGAGATTCGGGACCAACTTACTTCCATAGGGGCCATGCCAGATCAGGAGTTCATGGTGAGGACCGTCTTAAATGTAGTCTTCGAGGATTGGGAGACATTTGTCCAAAGCATTTTGAGCAGAGCTAATATTCGAGTATGGGAAGAGATGTGGGCAGCTCTTCGCTAAGAAGAGATAAGATGGTTGACCAAGGCGGGGAGTAGCAGCAAAGGGGATCGAATCAAGAAAGAGGAGGAGGATGCGGCTCTGGCATTTACGGGACAACAGGGGAAGAGGAAGAAGAAGGACATCTCCAAGGTGAAGTGCTTCCATTGTGGGGAGCTGGGTCATTATGCAAGCCAGTGTCCCAGGAAGAAGAACAAGGGAGAATCATCTGACTCCAAGGCAGCTCCGGCTAAGGTGGAGAAAGAAGTTGAGATTGATGACGACTGTGTCATGAGTGCTCATGCACCTCTAGAGAAGAGGTAGGGAGACATCGAGTTGTAGTAAGGAGGACTACAAAAGATGTGGGGCAGGATCCTTGAGGTGCCCAAACTCTTGGATCATATCCGGCTACGGGGGCCCCGAATGATAGTAGCAGGATGACGGATGTCAGTAGAAGCAAGATGCGATGGAGCAACAAGGCAGTGCTAGAGTGTAGAGGTCGTAGCAGCGGAGTGCGGGTTGCAGCAGTGCGAGAGGCACAAAGGTGTTTGCAGCACTGTGAGAGGCACAAAAGAGGTTGCAACAACGCGAGAGGCACAAAAGTGTTTGCAGGAGTGCGAGAGGCACGTAGGTGTTTGCAGCAGAGGAGGCACAGGATAGTAGCAGAGGTAGCTTCAGCATCAGCAGGCTTCCAGATTGACAAGGATGTCAGAATTTGGGTAGATCAGTTACTTACTTCTTGGTAACTAAGTTGCAGCGCAACAATTAGCAGTGGCAGTTCTATGGGCAGCATGATGCAGCATGTTGAGAGGGAGTTGCAGTACAAATGTAGAAGTGGTAGTGGTAGAGCCATGGGCAGCAGTATAGGAAGCAACAATATAGGTACCGCTGCGGAAGGATTAGTGTGATGTTCAGTGCTGGAACATTACTAGAGCACATTCCTCGCTAACAGGGAGTGTTGATTTGTGGTAGCATCAGATGTGCTCTAGCCATGAAAATTGGTGGAGAGGCTAAAGCACACGAGATCTCCAAGACCCAAAAATGGTTTGGGGAAATTCCTCATGGTTAGAGAGATATCAAAATAATTAATATTTTTATGGGGTTTCTTAGTCTAAACTTAGGAAAATTAAAATATTAATGGGTATTAATATAAAACTGTGTTAGAATGTTCTAAATGACATGGATTAAGCCAAATCTAATCTTAGCCATTGATTAGAGACTTAATCTTGGCCGTTGAAGACTCAACAGGAAAAGTATAAGCAGAGGCTTGAGGGTCAGTTGGAGATACACCAAGATTGATCAGTCAGTTTGATTTTATGGAGCAGGGCTTGCTGAGAAAATTCGAACAAGTGATTTGTTGTAGCGAGGAGCAATGAGTACATAACAGAGAGGCAGAGATAGTGCCAGAGGGTCAGCGCAGTGACAAAAGAGGCTGACGTAGAGTCAGCTAGAGCCTTAGTCACCAGGTTCGAGTTCGAGTTCGAGTTCGGCGACCATGAAATTCGAATAAAGTTCGCCAACTAAAATTTTGTCAATAAAATTCGACATAAAATTCGACATATAGAAATTCGAAAATATATATTATAATATATATTATAATACTATATATTATATATATATATATATATAATCAATTTAAAGTCAAATTCATGTCAAATTCATATAAATCTATGACTGGAAGTGCTCATGAATGAAAAAACAGCAGCAGTTCAATGCTTAATAACAAGTTAACAACAACAGTTCAATGCTTAATAACATATTAACAAGCCATAACATACATGAGGCTGTTGGCAGCAACATTGTGAAATTAAACATACAATTCATGGTAAATACTAAACACCAAAATCTGTTTCTTCAAGTTTCAGCAAACTGGAAATTAATAACCAAAAGTTTAAACTTTAAATTTAGAAAATTGTTCATGCAAAAACTAAACTAGAAATCTAAAACAGGAACACAAGTTTTATTCTTGATGTTCCTGTTGCCCACTTGTTACATCAAAAAGTTCTATGTCATCAAGAGCAGTATGAGCTGTGAATCCGCTAGATGCTTCAGCACCAGATTCATCAGCGAATTCCCTATCAGTGTTTATGTCAATGTCACTATCAATGTACAAATCAGCATCATCCATTGTTACATTTGGAACAGGATCGATCCACGGAGTAGAAGAATTGGATGACTCTTTAGCCACATTCTTCAATGCCAAGTGCAAGTTACTACGAACATAAACAAGATCTTATAATTCCAGATGACAATCTATTCCTTTTTTTGGAATGGATGTGGTCAAAGGAACTCCAATTCCTTTCACATGCTGATGCACTTGCTCCCTGGCTTAAGATACGAATTGCAAAATTTTGCAATTCTGGTGCCCCTGAACCATAAAATTCCCACCATCCAATTGGATCACTTCTGCTCCTATCCCACTTTGCTGATTGTGTTCCAAATAATCCTTCTTCTAACCTGTATCAAGTTGAGAGTCTCAATCAGTTCATATACAAGTTACAACAAGATTCATATAATTGCAAGACATTAACAACAAGATTCATATAATTGCATGCAAAGGAATATAATTGCAAGACATTAACCTGTATGCTCTCAACTGACTTCTGATCAAACCTGCAATCTCTGGATCTGGATTTAGCTTCTCAATAGACTGGATAAGTCCATTCATGATTTCTTCATCCTTATGTCTTGGTAACCCAAACAATCTAGGTTCCAAATAGCATGCTGCTGCATGTAATGGACTATGCATCATCTTCCATCTATGATCAATTAAATCCCATATCTCCTTGTAATCAGCTTCCACATTATTAAAAGCAGCTCCAATGGCCTC
>APFE031274505.1:5573-35415 GCA_000404065.3 Pinus taeda | reverse complement strand
ACATAGCCCTTCCCAAAATCAATAGCCTTTTTAATTACATTTTTAAAATATGGACTCCTCGCCACATTAAAGGGAATTGCACATGCATAAAAATACTCAGCAACAGCATCATCAACTTCCTGTTTCTCAACAGGTTTCCAGAACTGATTTAATGTTTTCGTTCCACTTGTTTTTGCTTGAGTAGCTGTAGAACTTGATCCACCAATCTTTGAAATTGAATTGATGGTGTTGGAGGAAGACATGGCAATCTCCCTCTCAATTCGCTGCCTCTTATTTATCATTTTCTGCTTTTGCATCAGTGAATTGGAATTGTCTTTCTCCACCCTGGCTTTTTGTTCATCCGTGATCTTACTGCAGGATTCAACACCACCTCCACTTCCATTGGTAATACCGAGAAGGTGATCCACTGCTCTAGTCAAAGTGCCAGTGAAATTATGTCCACACAGCTGACATGAAAGATTATTACCATCTTTTTGGACAAAATTCCAAGCTACAGCAGTTGATTTTGGTGGTGCCATTGAAAGTCTGAAATGTCTGCAAATTTGAAAACAATATAATTATAAAAATGCAAAAAACTGAACAGTAAACTACTAAACACTACGCTGTTCAAAAAATGCAAAACACTGAAGTCTGAGTCATATCAGTATGACTGTTTGAATATAAATACAGAGCTTTATTTTTCTTATTACTGCCTGGCAACTGGTTGTGAACTTGTGACTGGAACTGTTTGACCAAGAAATTACAGAGTTGGCACTTCAAACCTTAGGCAGTGGATAATTGATCTGTATGCTTGAAATTAGTAAGCTCATCAATAATTCAATTTAGCCTATTTAGTTTTCAGACTGAGTATAGGCCGAAATCTGTGGAGATTTTAGGCTGAGTTTAATTCTAAACAGAAGGGAGATTTCAGGTTGAGTTAGCACGAGTTCAGGCTGATATTTGTGTGGATAGTCTGATAGAAGGCCGAGAAAGGAGCTCCCTGTCACTGTATTCTCCAAGTCACCTTCAGCTAACTATTCATGGCTGTTTACAGTCGGAGAGGAGGCAACAATCAACTCATTGTTTAAGGTTGTTTACAGTCTTTTGGTGTTGCTGTTATCCAATAGACATTGAAGCATAGTCTTTTGGTGTTGCTGTTATCCAATGGCATTTACTAAATGGTGTTTTTTCTTACAGATACTATGAACTTATTATTCTTTTGCAACTTTACTTAAACATAAATATGAATTTACCTTCAAATAACAAACGTAAGGGTCAGTGCTTTGTGCTTTAGCCTTTAACTGACAGTCTGACATTGAAAGCCTATGTATCTTCAGTCTATTCAAGATGCCATTTTGAAGGCAACTTGGATGGATATTAGTCACGACTCACATTTTGAAATGGCATGTTCTTAGTGGATATATTTTGTCAAAGGGAAACTAGCTCTCTTCTAAGTTCTGAGAAGAATAAGTCTTCTATTAAAATGAGCAAAACCTCAGAATAACCCTATTCAATCAAAGAAATGTATCGAATATTTCTAGGTTTGGAGTTATGGTGTTTGTTTCAGAAATTTGGGAAGAAACGAGTCTGCTGACCCTTGACATTTGAAGGCTTTGAATTTGAAGGCATGCTTTAATTTCTTGGAGAAACTAAGGCATGCTTTAATTTCTGAGCTAATTTCTAAGCCCTGTCCGAGACATTTTTGTAACTGATCTTTGGAGGCCTCCCCCTATGAGAAAGTTTACAGCCTTGATCCAGGACTGAATTTGGAAACAAACCTGATATTTATAGTGTGGACACGGGCAGATCAAATCTGAGGTAAGGGTTTTATTGAATCACCTCTTATGGACCAGTTGGAATAAGGCCACCTAGAGGTAAATCTCAGAACTATTTTTCACCTTTTTTCTCTGTGGTCTATCTGTGATACACTTAGCATTTGTATAGCAAAGTCTTACTGTTAGATTGAGGACCATTTCAGAGGAATTTCCAAAGGCCTTTTTAAGGTCAAAATTATTATATTATTTGGTTCACAGTAAACCTATGAAAATTGACCAGTTTCAGGCCCACTTGAGAGCATAAAAGCCTTACTTTGAAGAAAATAAAAAAGTGTCTCATGTACAGCATCAGTATGTTACATTCAAAGGCACAACATTGACATATAACTTCTCAGAGGACAGATCAGTGGCAAAAGAAGACCTCTTCAGACACAACACAAAGGCATCAGTGACACCACCAAATATTGCAGACAGGGATTAAAGCAGCGGTTGAAAGAAAAGGGTGAATCAGTGACTGTGCAGGGGTTATGAGCTGCTAACTTATTGAAAAGCATAATTTGCTACAAGCTGTTGGACAGAGGACTGTTAATCCAACTTGTAGGATTACTTGCACTAGCAGACTGTCTATCATTATATATATTGTCTAAGTAACATGAGTCCAGCTGTATATGGATTGAGTGAAGTCATAGTCGTTGATCATTGTGATGGTTCTAGAGTCTTGTGAGGGTGTAGTGATGTTGATCAATATCATGAAGTATACGTAAGCCTACTGTGCTGCTTGATGAGAAGGTGTTAAATTATTGCTAACTATTGCATATATCTAGAGTTTACATTGCGGTGTTTATTACTGCTGGATGTCCTACCTGGAGCCTGGAGGCTGGGTGACGGCCCACGGGTCGGGGTCCTGAAGGCTGAAACTTGAGCTCGGAGCAGTGAGACCTCAGACGGGCCGACGTCGTGAACCCTGAACGGCGTGAACCCTGAACGTTGCGTGGTTGCAACTTGCAACGGTGAACCCTGGGGCCTGAACGTCTGCGTGCGCCGTGAACTTCAGAAGCAGAGGAACGTGAGCAGAGGAACGAGCGCGTCGAAATGAAGCCCGCGGAAAAATAACCTGATAACCCGACTTCAGCTAATAAAGCCCGCGGAAAAATAAAAACGAATTTAAACGCTTTTCCCGATTTTAAAGCCGATTTTCAACGATTTTAAACGAATTTCTGCCGATTAAATTCGAATTCGGGTTGGAGTTCGAGTTCGCCATTAAATTCGGCGAACTCAAACGAACAAAATCGCCGCCCTATAAAAATCGCCGAATTTCAAATTTCGACCATTAAAATCGGCGAATCCGGTGACTAAGGCTAGAGCTACGCAGAGACAGTTGAGGACTGCGTAGAGGCTAAGGGGCCTACGTGGCTGATGCAGAGGGCCAGAGAGCTGACGCATAAGCTTCAGGAGCTGAGCTGAAGCTAGCAGGGCTGATGCAGGGCCAAGAGGAAGCACTGGAAGGATTTTCGTGGGGCAAACTAGAGCTAAGAGGCTAAATATCTATCTTCGTATTACTGTCGTGTAACAATCTCTGTTAGGTGAGCCATTTCGGCACCCTAGTGTTGACTTGGGGTAGCATCGGATGTGCTCTAGCCATGAAAATTGGTGGAGAGGCTAAAGCACATGAGATCACTAAGACCCATAAATGGTTTGGGCAGATTCTACTTGGTTTGTTAATATTTTTAATGGAGTTCCTAAGTCTAAACTTAGGAAAAATAAAATATCAATGGGTATTAAATTTTGATATAAAACTGGGTTAGAAGGTTCCAAAAGACATGGATCAAGCCAAATCTAATCTTAGCCATTGATTAGAGATGTAATCTCAGTCGTTAAAGGACCAACAGGAAAAGTATAAGAAGAGGCTTGAGGGTTAGGTGGAGAACATACTGAGGTAGAGAGGCCTAGTGCTGATGCAGAGAGGTAGGAGCTGATGCAGAGAGGCAGGAGCTGATGCAAAGGGTCTGGGAGCTGCACAGAGGCCAGTAAGTCTGACGCTAAGTCTAGGGGAGGGTGTTGGAGAATTTATCTCTATTGGGTAAGCTAGTTTGGCACCTAGTTGTACTGAAGAATAACTGATTAATAAAATCCTCCTCTGCCGCACCGGTTTTTCCGCATTGGGTTTTTCCGGGGACAATTGTCCAAAATATCTGTGTTGTTGTGTTTTGATTCCTGTGCATGTATTTATTAAATTATTTCTATATTATGGTGTGGTGTCTGCAACAAAATTTATTTTAATGTTTATTGAAGAGTTTTCGTAAATAACTTATTGGAAAGTAAGTAGGGAAAATAAATCAATTATTACAGTGATAGAATTTTCACATGGTATCAGAGCAAGTAATCGGAGATAGAAGGGAAAATCAATTATGGGTCGAGACCATGATGCAGAGGCATCTACATCAGGAGACTCGCACAGAGTTTTAGAAAATTGCATAAGAGACAGTTATTTCGATTTCTCTATGTTGGCTTCCAGATTGGAAGAAGACGTTGCTTGTGTGACAAACTCTGCATCATCAGAGGTATGGTATATAGACAGTGGAGCCTCCTGGCATATGGCGGGAATCCGGGAATGTTTTTCAAATTATCAAGAGGAAAGGATGAATTTTCAGATCACCATGGGGAATAAGGCAAAGTGTACTCTAGTAGGGAAGGGCACTGTAATATTCCTAATTATCCATGGCTAATTGGAATATTCGATTTTGCCTAATTTTTGCCTTCTATAGTTATTTATAAATAAAAAAGTGAGGACAGGGGACATAATTCACTTTAAGAATAAAAAGTCACTTCCTAGTAGCACAACGTTGTGACTTAAGGAGAAGCCAAGGGGGCCAAAGGGGGGACGTAGACATGGGCCCACGCAAACACATGGAGGGACTGCGCAGGAGGGAAGAACACATGGCAAGAGGGGAATCACGCAGGAGGAGGTGAGCCTAGGGATTGTGAAAAGCAGGAGTTATAAAATAGAGAGGAGCCCCCTCATTTTGAATCATTCAGTTATGTGCATTTTGAGCTAGTCGTTTTGACTTTTGAGCACGCTGGCTGTTTAACTAGTCTATAGCACTGTTTAGTGCATTGAGTGTCTCCGTTCGGAGATCTCACCCTTAGCCCCGGGGGACTTCGAGTGCCTGCTCGGGCAAGGTATTTCCATCAGTATTTTAGCAGTAGTTTTATCAACATTTCAGTAGCAGTTTCATCAACATTTTGGAGGACTGCGCAACACTTGGAGAGGGACGTAGTTCTTTTTGGTTGCAGTGCTGGATTGGGGTTTGCAGGTGGATTTATGCAGGGGTCCAGCTCTTGTCTCATTGGAGGATTTTTGGCAGGGTTTCAGGCAGAGTTTAGAGGGGTTTTCTTCAGTGGCAGCGTAGGGCATTGAGAAACTGCGCAGAACCCCAAGAGGTATTTTTTGGGGGTCGGCCATTCCAGCAAAGCTTTCTGGGTTTTTCTGAGTTTCTTGAGTAGAGCCCGAATCCAGAGTTTCAGCTTTTTCCGAGGAGGGGAGCAGCCCTAAATCATCATTTGTTTTCTAGCAGCAGCAGCAGCACAGCAGTAGCATCTACGTAGAGAGGCCATTCTTGTCATTCTAAGAGTATTTCTTCACTTGCCTTGTGCAAGTCGAGGTGCCATATGTTTGATCACCTCTTGTACTCGTTTTGTTGCTCAGTATAATAAAATGGCTTAGCATTTCTCGCTGCATTTTTGTGCATTTGCTTATATTTCCAGTTTACATTATTATATACTGTTCCACTGTTATTTTATCACTTCTGGGTTATTATATTATTTGCACATATTTGGTTGGAGTTTTGCTGGGGTTTGAGGAATATTTCGGGTTAGGAATACTACAGGTACCATAGTTTTTCAAACAAAAACGGAAGAGCGGTTTTGTGCTACCAACGTGCTGCATGTACCAGGACGGGGGATGAACTTACATTCCGTATCACAACTTCAAGGCAAGGGCTACGACGTTTTCTTCATCAAGGAGAAATTCCCAGAAGTAATAAGTTGTACAGATAGATATCAAGCATTAGTAGCTTAGGATGGGGAGCCTGCCTCTTTTCAAGAGGCTGCTCAACATTAGGTTTGGTTGGATGCGATGGTAGAGGAATACAATTCCATAATGGTGAACGATGTCTGGGAGGTACTGCCGAGGCCTTAAGATAGATCGGTGGTAGGTTTGAAATGGATCTACAAGATTAAATATGCTGAAGACGATAGTGTGGAAAAATACAAAGCTAGGTTTGTGGCTAAGGGGTATGCTCAGAAGGAAAGAATTGACTACAAAGAGACCTTCGCCCCAGTAGCCAGGTATACATCTATTAGAACCGTGATATCTCTTGCAGCACAGATAGGATGGGAGATTCATCAGATGGATGTCAAAATGACATTCCTGGACGGGGTGATAGAAGAGGAGGTATACATTGAACATCCAGAAGGCTTTGAGACACATGAGAAGAAGTCTCATGTATGCAGATTGAAGAAAGCCTTGTATGGACTGAAACAAGCACTTAGAGCATGGTATGGTCGAATTGATGGCTACTTGCAGAAGATGGGATTTATCAACAATGACACAGATCCAAATATCTACTATCTAGCTGTAGAGAATGAGCCTCTAATCCTAGTATTATATGTGGATGATCTCTTCTGATAGGATCATGCAGGCTCATCGGGGACTGTAAGAAGAATCTAGCCACAGAATCTGACATGAAGGATTTGGGATAGATGCATTATTTCCTGGGTTTGGAAGTTTGGCAACAAAAGGGGGAGATCTTCCTTGGACAAGGGAGATATGTTACAGAAATTCTGAAGAGATTCATGATGCAGGATTGTAGACCCATGGCTACTCCAATAATCACCAACTGGAAGAAAATTGATACATCAGAAGACAAGGATGTTGATCCCACCTTATAGAGGCAGCTCATAGGGTCCCTGATGTATCTGGTCAATACTAGGCCAGACATTTGTTACATTGTCAACACCCTCAGTCAGTTCATGGTGGAACCGAAGAGGGCGCACTAGGCAGTAGCCAAACATGTTCTCAGATATATACAGGGAACAGTCGATTATCGACCCTTGTACACCACGAGTAAGGATATTAGATTGAGTGGATTTACTAATGTAGATTGGGTTGGAAGTTCAGTGGATCGGAAAAGTACCTCTGGGTACTGTTTCAACATTGGATTGGGAATGAGCTCCTGGTGCAGTAGGAAACAAAAATCTGTAGCTCTGAGCTCAACTGAGGCAGAATATATGGCTGCAAGCATAGCTTCGTGCGAGGCCATATGGCTTAGAAAACTGCTTGTGAACCTATTCAAAAGAAAGATGGAGGCGATCAGGATCATGTGTGATAATCAGAGTTACATCAAGCTCGCTGAGAATGCAGTATTTCACGATCGATCAAAGCATATTGATATTCGGTGTCACTTTGTCAGAGATTGTGTCCACTGAGGAGCTGTACAGTTGAGCTACACTCCTACAAGAGAACAAGTGGTAGACATCCTTACCAAGGCCCTTGGAAGAACAAAGTTTGATTATTTCAAGAAGAAGATGGGGATGATAAAGAATCCATTTCAGTAGCAAAAATGGGTATGATGTTGCAATGCAGTAGCAGTCAGCAGTGGCATGATGCAGCATGATGAGAAGAGGTTGCAGTGCAGACGCAGTGTTGAGAAGAAGGACCAGCAGTAGCACAGACGCAGAGGGAGTTGCAATGTAGATGCAGTGTTGGGAGAAAGAACCAGCAACAACACGGATGCAGAGGGGGCAGCCGTATGGATGCAGCAGTGGCAGTGGCAAAGCCGTGGGCAGCAGTACAGGATGCAACAGTGCAGAGGATGTTGGGAGGGGAGGCCTAGCATCAGCACAGGTACCGGTGCCGAATAATCAGAGTGATGCTTAGTGTGGAATATTACTAGAGCACAGTCCTCGCTAAGAGGGAGTGTTGATTTGAGGTAGCATCGTGTGTGCTCTAGCCATGAAAATTGGTGGAGAGGCTAAAGCACATGAGATCTCCAAGACCCAGAAATGGTTTGGGCAGATTCTACTCAGTTTGGGAGATATTAAAATAATTAATATTTTTAATGGAGTTCCTAAGTCTAAACTTAGGAAAAATAAAATATTAATGGGTATTAATATAAAACTGGGTTAGAAGGTTCCAAAAGACATGGATCAAGCCAAATCTAATCTTAGCCGTTGATTAGAGATGTAATCTCGGTCGTTGAAGGACCAACAGGAAAAGTATAATAAGAGGCTTGAGTGTCAGTTGGAGAACATACTGAGGGAGACCAGTTCGTTTGATTTTTGGAGCGGTGTTTGCTAAGAAATTCGAACTAGTGGTTTGGATTGCAGCAAGAGATAGCAAGTTCGGAACAAAGAGGCAGGAACAACACCAAAAGGTCAGCGCAGAGATTAGAGAGGCAGACGCAAAGGCAACAAGACTACACAATCACCGGAGGGCCTGTGTGGGTGACATAGAGAGGCCCATTGCTAACGCAGAGAGGCAAGAGCTGACACAAAGGGTCTAGGAGCTGTGCAGAGGCCAGTAAGACTGACGTTGAGTCTGGGGGAGGGTGCTGGAGAATTTATCTCTGTTGGGTAAGCCAATTTGGCACCTAATTGTACTCAAGAATAGCTGATTAATAAAATCCTCCTCTGCTGCACCGGTTTTCCCGCATTGGGTTTTTCCAGGGACAATTGTCCAAAATATTTGTGTTGATGTGTTTTTATTCTTGTGCATGTATTTGTTTCTGTATTATGGTGTGATGTCTGCAGTAGAATTTATTTTAATGTTTATTGAAGGGTTTTTGTAAATAACTTATTGGAAAATAAGTAGGTAAAATAAATCAGTTGTTGCAGTGATAGAATTTTCACACCTAGTTGTACTCAAGAATCTGCATAATAATAAAACCCTTAGAAATGTTGCACTGGTTTTCTCGCATTGGGTTTTTTTAGGGACGTGTTTTCCAAAAATAACGGTGTCCCTTGGGTGTTTGTCTAGTATTTCAGTTGCTGATCCGTATATGAGTTAAGGCTGCATTTGTGTTTATTTTCAGTATTTATATGTATAAATAACTTGTTAATGGAATAAACAAGTAGGTGAAATAAACCAGATAATACAGTAGGGATTTCTAATGTGTCAAACTAAGAAATTTTAATAGTCATGACAGGGATAAAAGAAAAAAGGCTTCTCAAGCTGCAAGATACCTCTGCTCATGCACAAAATTTCTCATACCATTCTCATTATGATGAAGGTACATTTCCATCAAGTCTATTATGGCATGCTAGATTTGGACACTCGAACTATGACAATGTTCGCTTTTTGAAGAAAAATGGTGTTACTGGTTTGCCTACAATTCCTAGGAAACTTAAGAAATGTGATTCTTGCATTCTAGGAAAGCATAGCAAATAGTGTTTTCATGATTAACATACCAGAGCACTTAGAAAACTTGAACTCATTCATTTAGATTTATGTAGTCCAATGCCTGTTCCTTCTGCATATGGAAATAAGTATATGATGACATTTATCGATGAGTACACCAGAATGTGTTGGGTTTATTTATTGAAGAACAAATCTGATGCTTTTCAAACATTCAAGGACTTTCATACATGGATTGAAAATGACGCACAATCTCATATTGGCTCTATTCGCACTAATAATGGAAAAGAATACACTTCAAATGAATTTGAAAACTATCTTCGCCAACATGGGATCAAACATCAAACAACTGTGCCTTATAATCCCCAACAGAACAAAGTAGCTGAAAGAATGAATAGGACAATCTTGAATATGGTACGTTCCATGATGTTTTTCAAGAATGTAAAATTGAGGTTTTGGGTTGATGCAATTCTATGTGCTGTATATGTAAAGAATAGATGTCCATCTAATGCTATTAGAAACAAGACTCCTTATAAATGTGGTATGGCCACATTCCTTCGGTAAAGCATCTCAGGGTCTTTGGTTCCACCTGCTATGCCTTGATACCAAAAGTACATAGAAACAAACTTGGTGCAAGGAGTCGTAAGTGTATCTTCTTGGGGTATTCAAACACCTCCAAAGCATACCGTCTCTATGATGAAGTTAATAAAAAGTTTGTTGTATCTAGAGATGTAATCTTTCTTGAATCTTCCAAAGATGACAATGTTGTTGAGCAACAAATTGATCGCTTGGATAGATTTGCAAGTGCAAAATCATTTCAAGAATTTGATAATCAGATTCCACATCTTGAAGGGGAGATTCCTATACTGGATCAATCTGTGGAATATTCTTCTGAAGCACTCTCTGCCCCACATGAAACTCCAACCACTGATGATACTTTGAGTGATGTGATTGACAGAATTGGGAGACTCAATCTTGATTCAGTCCCAACTCAATCAACTGAGCAGCCTGGACCATCTCAGAAAGGTCCCCTAAAGTGGTTGACAAAGACACTTGAAGGTGTTCATCTTAATGAAGTTGGAAAGACAGGAACAAGAAATTCAACCGAGCAAAATGGAGGTGATGTAGATGATTTTGATTCACTTGTTGATATGGATGTTTCTTATGATTGTGAATTGAATTTGTCTACATATTTTGAACCAACTTCCTTCAAAGAAGTTACTTCTTATGATGAATGGAAAGAAGTGATGCAAAAGAATGGCACTTGGAAGCTGGTTGATCTTCCATTGGGGACCAAACCAATTGGCTGCAAGTGGGTCTACAAAAACAAGTATAAAGCTGATGGTTCACTTGATAAGCACAAAGCCAGGCTTGTGGAAAAAGGTTTTGCATAGAAGGAAGGGGCCGATTATGAGGAGACTTTTGCCCCCACAACAAAATGGGCTACCATATGGACACTCTTTGCCCTAGCAGCTCAGAAAGGTTGGAAAGTCCATCAAATGGATGTAAAAACTGCTTTCTTAAATGGAGATCTAAATAAAATGTTTTTTTGCCCCAGCTTGAAGGATTTGTTGTGAAAGGACATGAACATAAAATATGCAAACTTGTGAAATCCTTGTATGGCCTCAAGCAAGCACCGCGAGCTTGGTATGAAAAGTTAATTGAGCATCTTCTGAAACTCAATTTTAAACATCATGATCTTGATGATGCAACTTTCTTTGTCAAGAAAGTTGGCAAAACAGTTGTATATCTTGTGGTATAAGTAGATGATCTTTTGATAAGAGGGAACAATGAGAACTACATTACATCCATAAAGAAGGAATTAAGGAAAGGTTTTGAAATCACTGATTTGGGCTATGTTCATTACTATCTTGGTATTGAAGTAACTCAACATCTGAAGTCTATATTCCTTTCTCAAAAAAAGTACATTGGAGATCTGTTGAATAGGTTTGGCATGGCTGAATGCAATCCTCTAACTACTTCAATGGAACAAAACTTAAAGCTCACATCCACTAAAGGAAAAGAATTTGAGGATGCAACAAAATATAGACAGCTTGTAGGAAGTCTCAACTACCTGATTACTACCAAACCAGACATTTCGTTTGCTGTTGGAATCCTCTCCAGCTTTATGCAAAAGCCTTGTGAGGAACATTGGTCTGCTGCAAAATGAGTTCTAAAGTACATGAATGGAACTCAAGACTTTGGACTCAAGTATACACAGGTGGGCGACTTCAGCTTGATTGGATACTCTGATTCAGACATTGATGGAGACAAGGAAATTGGGGTATCTACTTCTGGTTATGCTATGAGTCTTGGATCAGGAGCTGTCTCTTGGAGATCACGCAAGCAATCAGTTCCAGCAGATTCCCCAACAGAGGCAGAATATGTTGCAGCAACTGAGTTAACGAAAGAAATTGTGTGGCTTAGGAAAATTTTGGAAGATTTGTAGGGAAACAAGTACATTCAACTCCACTCATGATTGACAACACCTATGCAATAAAGTTGGCAAAGAACCCAAAGTTCCATGATCGAAAGAAACACATCAATACAAAATACCATCTGATTCGACATCATGTTGAGGCGAAGACAATCCATTTATGCCATTGTTCCACTAATGAGCAGATTGCAGACATCTTCACCAAAGTGCTTGGAAGAGAAAAGCTTAAAAGATTCAGAACGATGCTTGGACTCACCAACATCCCTTCAGATTAAGGGGGGGGGATGTTGACACCTAATCATGGGGATTGGGTGAACAGTTGTAAATAATGGAAAAGGATGTGTCATCGAGAGGTGAAACCCAAGAGTCACTCCCTCATGTATATAACTATGAACAATCTAAATGAATAAACACAGTTCATTTGAGGAGTTACCTCCTGCCTTGACAGTATGTTTGAAGGTGGGCCTCCCGAACCTAAAGGTATGCCTTGTCATGTGGTAATTTAGTATTGTAGTTTGCTTATCATGGACACTTCTGAGCATGGATTAATGGGGGATTTGGCGGAAAGAATGAGCTAGGTTAGTGCTCTTGTCCCTTAGACCCCTTTTGGATATTAACCTTGAATTCTAGTCCCGTGGGATCTATTTTTCTAACCATTTGGCTTTAGGGATGGTATTTCATGGGAAACCCTGATTTTGGTTGCATGATCCCGCTCCCTTATCCACATATATTGCCCCCTTTCCACTCATTATAACACTATTCATCATTTCTCCCTCCTGTGTCCACATTCCACCACTGGGTCCACATAGGACTAGCTCTCCCCTTCCCCTTACCCATACATTGGGCCAGGCCCGAAATGATGTTGTGAAGGTTGATGCAGCTAAAATGAAAAGTAAAAGCATAATTGGCCACATTAAACAAGAAAATGTACCACAAAATGCAAAAGATGGTCGGGACAAACACATTTAGCACGTGGGCAAAAGCCAATACATGAGCTCTACCGCATCATCATGGCCATCACTTTGGTTCCTACAGGCTCGATGAGCCCCCTTCATCATATAGGAACCCATCATTGTCCCAACCCTTGGTGGGCAATGAACCGCCCTACCTTAAAATGGGGTATCCATTGCTATATCTTACACACCATGCTCTTATCCCTAGAGTCTCGAAACTTCAATTGAAGAAAAATTGTAAAAATGAAAATTGCATTTAAAAAAAGGTGGAAAAATCAATGTCGGGCTCAATTACATTATGTACTCAAGTGTGGTCTTCCCTTCTACTAGCTACCCCTGTACCCCAGCATGTGGCCCAGGGCTGCCCCTTCTCATTCCCTACTCCATTCACCTCTTTATCACATGCCACCATTTTTTAAATGATGTACCTTGGACATATTATCCCCCTAAAGTAGAAACCACCTAATGGGATACTTGGTGAACCCCATTTGGAGTTTGGAGACATTAGCACATGCCAAAGCTAATTATGGAAGGGCATGCTATTATGAAGTCCCCATTTTTGGTCCATGGTTTGTAAGTTCTTTTACTCAATTTCCTTGATAACTTGTTGTACTGGAAGGCTAGGGGATGCATTGGATCTTATGCAGGACCACAAATGGTTTCTATCTTGGGTTTGGTCTCCCTATATCGGGTCCTAACCCTCTAAAGGGCTACATTGACACATGTAGGGTGTGTGTTGAGAGCCATGGGCCTCCACAATAGTAGACAACACTCCATGGATTCCCAAAGACGTTTAGAGATTGCTTGAGAATCACCTATTGGACGAGGAAGATGCACCTAGTTCACCTTTGCCCAGCCAACCCCACAGATGTACCATGTACTTGGTAGCTGACCCAGGACTTGCAGGATGATGTGGCATCACCTACACCATCATCTGAGCCCTTATAGATGATCTACAGACATCTTCGACTTACTTGGAGACCCATGCTGTCACTTGTGTGTCCTGACAGCCATTGGGAGCACAACATGTTTATTATGTGGAGAACAAGGGTCCAACCCTTTGTCCATTAATTTTGGAAGTTCAACTCATCATTTTGGCACTTATGGACTTCATCAAGCCTCTTAGAGAGCCCAACGACATGCATTATTGATCATTCGACCTCTTGGGAGGCTTATTATTATATTTGTGAGCTAGTTTGGTGGGCTTGTCACTTATAAATAGTTATTTGCACATTATTTATTTGATGGGCTAATGTAGGCTCAAATTAGGTAATTCAAACTTCTGATGAGTGAATAAATAGGAGACACATGAATTAATTTGCATCATCGCTTTGGATTGGATCATTCTTCTCTTTAGAGAATTTTACACTTTTTCTGGGAGGATGAATTTGATGTTTGAATTGGAGTATTTTATCTTGGAGCTTCTTTATTGTCAAATTGTTGATGGTTGGATATGTTCTATTACATGTAAACACACACATTTAATGCTATTCTTGTTTTATTTTTGTCATATGCATAGAATGGGATTTTCGCTATACTAGGGCTAATTGCTGCATTGCATAATTGCGAAATTATGGAATTATTGTTTCTATATAACATCTCTCGATGTATGGGCCATGAATGTGAATGAAATCTCCTAGGGATAATTCTACCAGTGAATTTATCTTGATACGGTATTTCTTTTTGCAAAGTGACGTATAAAAGCTTTGAGGTCACTTCTTCTTGCCCTAAAGGCTAAGCGAAGTAGTCCTTAAGGCCTCCTTGACCAAAATATGAAATCCTTTCTCATCATTCTCCTAGACTCCATTCTCCTAAAGGGATTAGGCACTGGTCTACCAATAGGTTATCACTCCAAGAACAATTTTCTCCACCTTTTCCCTTCTCTTCTAAGTCTAGCCAAGTTGGGTCACCTAGGGCATCACTTTTTCAACAAAATAGCCATAAAAAAAGGTTCGATCTACAAGCCTCTACTGTGCAAGTATGTCCTCAAGGCCTACTCCAAAATTGAAGCCATTTCGACGGT
The DNA here is from genome assembly GCA_000404065.3 of Pinus taeda. Lineage (NCBI taxonomy): Eukaryota > Viridiplantae > Streptophyta > Pinopsida > Pinales > Pinaceae > Pinus > Pinus taeda. The sequence goes on along the minus strand of APFE031274505.1, from coordinate 20,834 downwards.
GGAGTTGTGAGATATGCCAAGCCCTAGCTCTAAGATCAAACTTTGCCCTTGTATTCGTTAGGCTAGCACCTCATAGGATCGGTTTGACACCTTTAAGTGGAAATTCTTGCTTTGATCCTTTCTCCTTCCTTGTCTAGGTTGACATCATCATTGGTTACTAGATTCTCTCTCCTCATCCTAGGCTGGGACCACTTGGTCTTGTGTGGTCCCATACCTTTGAAAGTCAATTCTCCAAGAACCATTTGGGAAGTCAAGTTCAATAAATATTTTAGGATTGGAAAACTCCTTTACAAGGCATATTCCTCTAACTTAACCCTCAAATCCTCACTTACTTATTCTAGAAATGTTTGTATCTTGCTTGAAGAGCAAGTAAGCTCCATTCTTTACCCTCTTCTGGGAAAATGATCGTTAAGGTCACTTCACATCCATTTGTTGATTCAATCCTTCACAAGTGACTTCCATATAACAGGTCTCCTCCCATCGATGAAAGTCTGTAAAGAGTAGGGAGCCTTAGCTAAGGTGACAGTGGGCTAAGTCTCCATTGTGGCACTTGGCCTAGCAGTTGTCCCCTTTAGGAATCCCCTTTAGGCCCCCTGCTAGTTTGAGCTGTAACATTTTGGCACTGTTGCCGGGGACACAAAACATGTGTTTGCTTCCCCATACGACATATTGACATAGCATTATTGGCGACTGCATTAGAAAAACGAAACCCTAGTTCTTCATTGAACTTCAAAGTCAATGCTTGTAGGGTGAAGCAAGCATTTGTTAAGGCAATTTCGTTCACCCTGGCGACACCCATGTCATGAAGGACCCAACAACATGTTGACCACATATTTTCCTGCCATAGATATGACAGACACCCCAAGATTTCTTCATCGAAATCCATGAAGAATATGCCAATGTTCGATGGGGATCCACATTCCGCAGCCAACCATGTGGTAAGGTTCAAAGGTACCTTTCAAAGCAAAATATAACTCAACCTTGTGACCAAATGGAATTGTTTGTCCTATATATTGCCCCAAGTACCTATTGGCTTGAGTCATGTAAACCTAAAAGCATTCCTTCTCTTCCGATGTTGACTACGCATTTCTTGTTGCATGAAGGCCCGAGTTTCCAATCTCACGAAGACATATCCCAAATGTTAGATATGGCCCTTCGAGAGGATGAAGTTATTGAATACGATTTTATGCTTGAGGAATAGTCTCTTATTACTGCATACTTTAATGATGGTGCCAAAGGAGAGACTCATGAATTGGAAAGCATGTCCTCTAAGGATAATGAAGAAGATCTCAACCTCGAGAGCCCTCAAACATTGCAAGAATGGATGATGGAACATGAAAAGTCTTGCAGGAAATTGATGGCCACATATAAATCCCAAGAGATTTCCTCCCACTATTGTGAGCAACCGGAAAGGCTATGTAATCGAAGAGTGAATATAAAGAGAGTCCTACTGATGACCACCTTCTTGAGGCATTTTATCAAAATCATGTAGTAAATACCTTGGAGATCATTCTTCAGGAATAGATGGAGGAAAAGTCCTCCATGGCTAAAGAAGAGAATGAATGGCATCCTAAGTCACCTGACACGGGGATTCAGGATTTGTAGGATACATGGATTCAAGTGTTAGATTCGAACACGTTGACCCCCCGGAACAAGACATGTAGGATTCATTATATATTATTTTATTAAATATATATATTAAAAATTAGATATTTCTTACACAAATTCTCAGTAATGATACAAATTTATTGATTTCAAACATAGATCTTCATCTAGATGTTAGTTTTACTGTTTACAAAGTAAGTTAGTAACATTATAGCATGCATAGTACATACAAAATTCAAATATCTGCATAAACCCTCACAAACCTCATAAACCCTCCCTCATAAACCTCATAAACCCTCACTTTTTTGGGATTCGAATCCCAAAATCGAGACACAATGTGTCCTAACGAGACACAACCGGGATTCTATGGTGTCCTGTTAGGACATGTGGTGTCCCATTTTAGGATTCGAATTCCCATTGAATCGTGTCGGATTCGTGGGATTCAGACACACGCCCTATATTTGGACGAATCCGATTTCATAGATGGCATCCTAACCAACACCAGATATATAGTGACGAATGGGAGGATTCTAAGGAAGATCATGATAGTCGAATAAATGAAGAATCTATGAGTGACTTTTGCGTTGTTGATTGGGGAATTGGGTATGATTATAGAAATGAAGATCCCATGGTTTCTCAAGTCCATAAGAATAAGCTCAGGGAAGAAGAAAATGGTTTGCCCCTTCTAAATAACAATGTTGGTCCTTATGAAGCCCTTCCTAATGGTTGGAAAGGTCTCTTCTTTATGTTCCAAGATGATTAAATCAAAAAGAGCCTTCTGAGATTGTGCGGAATTGTGATGAGTCTAATATAGAAGAAATTGAGGAAGATGCTTCCCTAGGCCATGCCACTGATAAAGGGTTTTTCTTCATGTTTGAGCATTTCTCCCGAGCCCTGGAAATAGATGTTTGTGATGATGTTCATTTCCCTAGTCTTGATGAAGAGCTGCTTTCCCCTATGAAGGACCAAGAATCATGGTTTTTCCCCAAATACGATGATGCGTCCACTTCTTGTTTTCCAAATAACCAAAATAGTATCATCCTAAACATGTTTGAGTCTTTCACTCCTTACCTAAGGATGATAGGTCCGAAATAGTTCTTCATCAAAGATTCATATACTTGGTCATTGACATTTCCATCTCTTGGTTGGAGGATCAAATCCAATCCTCTTGACTATGTGTCTTTTCCTTCTTCTAGGGTTCCTTTCTATGGCAAGTAGGTCTCTTCTTTTCCCACCTACCTCCCTCGCAACTCCTCATATCATTGTTCCCATTTGTATTGCCAGGTCCGCTGCAAAAATAATCATGGAAGCATGCATTCTTGTATTGATCAATTGATATGTTGGTTACGTTGGGTCTATGATTATAGTTAGCACAACATTGTATGTTATGCATATTAGAGTAGGATGCATCACATGTTGATTTTGCACTAGAACTAGCCTCATATGATATTTCTCATTGTAGATTAGATGCATTTAAATTAAAATTTGCATATTTTATTTTTCTGTTGATTTTACAGCTTAACACCAAGCATAGGTGATCATAAGACACCATGAAAAACATGCTGCCCCGTGGGTTCAATCGTTGATATCTGCAGGTAACAGGTTTGCAGTAACGAAGAGATTGTTGGAGTTCTTGTGACCTGTTACTCGAGTAGCTTCGTCCACTTGTTCGAGAGATCATGTCCTAATTGGAGCCAAATGTTACCCACCATTTTGTGGGTGATAACCCTAAGAGAAATTTTTTCTCCAAGATGGTCCTCAGTTGGTAGCCAACAACCCCTTGCAGCGACCAACTAGCTTGTTGTGCCATTTCTCCGCCACTTGAGCTAGCCATGTGGGCCCTCACCCATCTGCCATGATCGTATGTTTGAAGGTGGGCCTTTCGAACCTAAAGGTATGCCTTGTCATTTGGTAATTGAGTATTGTAGTTTGTTTATCATGGACACTTCTCAGCGTGGATTAATGGGGGGATTAGGCAGAAAGAATGGGCTAGGTCGGTGCTCTTGTCCCTTAGACCCCTTTTGTATATTAACCTTGAATTCTAGTCTCGTGGCATTTCTTTTACTAACCATTTGGCTTTAGGGATGGTATTTCATGGGAAACCTTGATTTTGGTTCAGTGGTCCCGCTCCCTTATCCACATATATTTCCCCTTTTCTACTCATTATAACCCCATTCATCATTTCTCCCACCTGGGTCCACATTCATCCACTGTGTCCACATAGGCTAGCTCTCCCCTTCCCCTTGCCCATACCTTGGGCCAAGCCTAGAATGATGCCCCAGAGGTTGATGTAGTTAGAAAGAAAAGTAAAAGCATAATTGGCCACATTCAACAAGAAAATGTACCACAAAATGCAAAATATGGTCGAGACAAACACATTTAGCACGTGGGCAAAAGCCAATACATGAGCTCTACCACATCATCATGGTCATCACACTGGTTCCTACAGGCTCTATGAGCCCCCTTCATCATATCGGAACCCATGATTGTCCCAACCCCTAGTGAGCAATGAACCGCCCTACCTTAAAAGGGGTTATCCACTACTATATATCACATATCATGCTCTTACCCCTTGAGCCTCGAGCAGTTATTTGAAGAAAAATCGTAAAAAGGAAAAATGCATTTAAAGAAGGGTGGAAAAATAAAGACCAGGGCACCTCGTGTACCACGATTGCTCCCTCCTATACATTATATACCCAAGTGTGGGCTTCCCTTCTACTAGCTACCCTTGTACCCTAGCGTGTGGCCCAGGGCTGCTCCTTCTCATACCCTACTCCATTCACCTCTTTATCATATGCCGCCACTTTTTAAAGGATGTACCTTGGACATATTATCCCCTTTAAAAGTAGAAACCACCTAATGGGATACTTGGTTAACCCCATTCGGAGTTTGGAGACATTAGGAGATACCATAGCCCATTATGGAAGGACATGCCATTCTGAAGTCCCCACTTTTGGTCCATGATTTGTAAGCTCTTTTATTCGATTTCTTTGATGACTTTTTGTACTGGAAGGCTGGGGGACACATTGGATCTTATGCAGGATCACAGATGGTCTCCATCTTGGGTTTGGTGTCCCGATACGGGGTCTTAACCCTCTAGAGGGCTACATTGGCACATGTAGGGTGTGTGTTGAAAGCCATGGGCCTCCACAACAGTAGACAACACTCCATGGATCCCCAGAGATGTTCAGAGATTGCTCGAGTTCACATATTAGACAAGGAAGATGCACTTGGTCACCTTTGCCCAGCCAGCCCCATAGATGTACCATGCACATAGCAGCTAACCCAGGACTTAGAGGGTGATGTGGCATCACCTACACCATCATCTGAGCCCTTACAGATGGTTTACAGACATCTTCGACTTACTTGGAGACCCATACAGTCACTTGTGTGCCTTGACAGTCATTTGGAGCACCACAGGTTTATTATGTGGAGAGCAAGGGGCCAACCCCTTGTCTATTACTTTTGGAAGTCCAACTCATCATTTTAGCACTTATGGACTTCATCAAACCTCTTAGAGAGCCCAACGACATCCATTATCGATCATTCGACCTCTTGGGAGGTTTATTATTTTATTTGTGAGCTAGCTTTGGTGGGCTTGTCACCAATAGATAGTTATTTGCTCATTATTTTAATGGATGGGCTAATGTAGGCTCAAATTAGGTAATTCAAACTCCTAATGAGTGCATAAATAAGAGAGACATGAATTCATTGTATCACCACTTTGGATTGGATCATTCTTATCTTTAGAGAATTTCATACTTTTTCTAGGAGGATGAATTGGAGCATGGATGAATTTTGATGTTTGAACTTTGGATTGGAGTATTTTATCTTGGAGCTTCTTTATTGTCAAATTGTTGATGGTTGGATATGTTATATTACATGTAAGTACAGACATTTAATGCTATTCTTGTTTTACTTTTGTCATATGCATTGAATAGGATTTCTGCTATACTAGGGCTAATTGTTGCATTCCATAATTGCGAAATTGTGGAATTATTGTTTCCATATAACATCTCTCAATGTATGGGCCATGTATGTGAATGAAATCTCCTAGGGATAATTCTACTAGTGAATTTATCTTGATAAGCCATTTCTTTTTGCAAAGCGAAGTATAAAAGCTTTGAGGTCACTTCTTCTTGTCCTAAAGGCCAAGCGAAGTAATCCTTAAGGCCTCCTTGACCAAAATACGAAATCCTTTCTCATCATTCTCCTAGACTCTATTCTCCCGAAGGGACTAGGCATTGGTCTACCAATAGGTTATCACTCAAAGAACATATTTCTCCACCTTTTCCCTTCTCTTCTAGGTCTAGCCAAGTCAGATCACCTAGGGCATCACTTTCCCGACAAAATAGCCATAGAAGAAGTTCGATCTCCTAGCCTCTACTACATTGGTGTGTCTTGAAGGCCTCCAAAATTGAAGTCATTCCGATGGTTGAGTTGTGAGATATGCGAAGCCCTAGCTTCGAGATAAGACTTTGCCCTTGTATTCCCCAGGCTAGCACCTCATAGGATCAATTTGACACCTTTAAGTGGAAATTCTTGCTTTGATCCTTTCCCCTTCCTTGTATAGGTTGAGATCGTCATTGGTTGCTAGATTCTCTCTCCTTAACCTAGGCTGGGTTGACTTGGTCCCGTGTGGACCCATACCTTTGGAAGTCAATTCTCCAAGAACCATTTGGGGAGTCAAGTTCAATAAGGATTTTAGGATTGGAAAACTCCTTTACAAGGAATATTCCTCTAACCTAATGCTCAAATCCTCACTTCCTTATCTTGGAAATCTTTGTACCTTGCTTGAAGAGCAAGTAAGCTCCATTCTTTACCCTCTTCTAGGAAAAGGATCATTAAGGTCATTTCACATCCATTTGTTGATTCAATCCTTCACAAGTGACTTCCATATACCGGGTCTCCTCCCATCGGTGAAAGTTCGTAAAGAGTAGGGAGTCTTAGCTAAGGTGACAATGGGCTAAGTCTCCATCGTTGTACTTGGCCTAGTAGTTGTCCCCTTTAGGAATCCCCTTTAGGCCCCCTGCTAGTTTGAGTGGTAACAGGTAGTATGGCTTATTAGCATCCCAGATTTGAGGATAGGTTGGACTAGTGTTGCAGAATCCGCCTGTTGAGAAATCTAGGGGCAGCTAGATTAGGGTGATTTCTCTTTCTTTGATAATTGTTTATGATGCATTTTAATTAACTTGATTAGCTTGTTCATTCACTTGACTATTATTAGTGTTCTTGATCATCAAACAACTACCAAACAATGAAGAACAATGAGACAAGAGGACACTAGATATAGGCTATATGCCAGGGCCAAAACCTCTCCTCTTGAGAAGAAAACCCACAAGAACTCTTCTCTTCTTATAGAACTTCAAATGACGAATTCCAAGACCTGTGAACCTTGACCAAGACTCCTCCAAGACCAAGTCAAACTTCTCCTCTTCTTGCAAAGTCAAACCAAGTCAACCTTGCCTTGTAGCAACTGTAATTTCTCCTTTGACCTAGACTTCGGACATGCAACCTTGGACTGCAACTCTAACCTGCAATTCTCGACCCCTTCTGTAGAAACCATAGATGGCACGTGTGAGATTTTTATGGTGATTTTTGTTCATTTCTGGTAGCGTCGGATGTGCTCTAACTCTAAAAATTTGCAGGGAGGCTTAAATTAATGGGTATTAATCTAAACTATGGGTGAAACTTCTAGAAGAAGACGAAGATCGAATCCAAATGATCTGAGCCATTGATTAGAATCTAATATGGGCCATTGGTTCTCAACTGGATGATTATACGAATGGCATCAATGGGCACTTGGAGAACACATCTGAAGATTAGAAGATTGATTTTTTGAAGTAGAGTAGCTGCCGGAGAGAATTGTGAAGTGATATTTTGCAGTGAGGGGCAGGGATAGTATCCGGTGAGGAGTTTCCATGGGCCAAAGAGTACAAGGTAGAGAGGACAAAACGACATCCAGAGAGAGGCTAACGTTGGCCCACGCAGTTGCAATGCAGAGCCTAGAGGGAGATCGAGTTCCTGTTGAGGAAATCGAGTTTTAGACGCTGACAACCAGGGTGTGAGATCGGGAGGATGGAAATCGAAGTTTCTAGCCAACAGAGGGTTTGAAAGAGGAGCAACGCAGAGACTGCGTGGGGTTGATGCAATTCTGCGCAGAAGTTGACGCAAAGCCTCTATTCCAGTGAGATCAAAGTTAGATTCTTCCAGTGATAGGGTGAGAGCATTTCACTACTTGTTTTGTCTAGTTTCTCTCTGTATAAGATACCCAGTTGGGCATCCAACGAATTGTACTCAGAAATTACTACTGCATAATAATAAAACCCTCAGCTGCTGTACCGGTTTTCCCACACTGGGTTTTTCCAGAGACATTTGTCCAAAAATAAATGTGTAGATGTGTTGTGTACTTCTTTCTTGTTCACTTTCTTGTTTTCACATTTTATTTAATGGTGAAGGCTGCAGTGTATTAGTTTCGATGTTTACTGTAGGAAACAATAAATAATTTTGTTTAGTAATTAACAAATAGAATAAACATAATTAGTTGCTGCAGTAGAAATTTGGGCATCTAAATTTTCACATGGTATTAGATGTGCAGGTGAAACAAGAGAGTAGTGCCAAAAGAGTCCAACACTGAAGGAAGAAGGGAAGTTGAAGTGCTGCATAGGTAGCAAATCGAATCCTTAGAGGGAGTGCACAGTTCATGCCAGGAGGGCAAGATTGTCGTGGTAAATCTCTCTCTGAGTGAGTCGACAGAGAGGTAAAATTTCCATATCAAAATCTGTTAGCGGTAGAAGGAGCAGCGCAACAGTAGCTTCAGGGAAGAGGGGTTTCTGGTTTGATGCAATTTTCTGTAGGCAGTTGCCAGGTGGAAAGACATCAGAGGGGAGAAGAGACACTTGAGGGAATTTCTTCCTCAGAGAATTCCTAGCCAGGGAATTCAAATTCTCATTTACTAAGCAACAGCAAGAGAGAGGACATCATTCGACTTTTCCGATTGGCAGAGATGGCAGCTAGTGGTTTGAGAGATCAAGATCAATTGCATGGTGCATCCAACTATGTGATCTGGAAGGCAAGGATGTCATGCCTTCTGGATGAACATTTTCTCAAGACTTATATCGACAGTGTGGTAGATGTGCCGACGGATCCAGATCTGCTCAAGAAGTACAAGGGAGAAATGGCGAAGACAAAGAGAATGATCCTCGATGGAGTGAAGGATCATGTGCTCTATCACATTGCTGGCAGAGGGACTACCATGGAGATGTGGGATGCATTGTCGATGCTGTATCAAGGATCTTTCGAGCAGCGGAAGATGTACTTAGAGAAGAAGATGAGGTCCACACAGATGTAGAAAGGGGAACACATTGATCCGTTCCTTGCAAAGCTTTAGGAGACCCGAGATGAGCTAGCAGCTATGGGGTTTACACCTCAGTCTTCTGAGATGGTAAGACTAGCCCTCAACACAGTTTGAGAGGAGTGGAAAGTATTTGTCCAGAGCATCTTGGGTAGGGAGAACTTGCCAGAATGAGAAGGAATATGGGCAACTCTTAAGCAAGAGGAGTTGAGGAGAGACTTGGTCAAGTGTAAACTTGACGGAAGCAACAGCAGTGGGTCGAAGCCCAAGGAGGAGGAAGAGAATGCAGCCCTTACATCCAAGGGGCAGTAGTAGCAACGGAGGAAGAAGAAAGACGTCTCGAATATTAAATGCTTCAGGTGTGGTGAATCTGGTCACTACGCAACACAGTGTCTTCTCAGGAAGAAGGACAAAGATGAGAAGCATGATTCGAAAGCTGCAACTGCGAAGATTGAGGAGGAGCTTGCCATGACAATCGAGATTCCTCCAGGAGAGAGGTGGGCTGATTTAAAGCTTTAGTTTGAAAGGACTGCAGATGGGTAGGATCCTTGAGGAGCCCACCTCTTGGATAAATTCCTGGCTACGGGAGCCCAGATCAGTAGTAGCAGGATGGACCAGTATCAGTTGGTGCAGAGGAGTGCTGGAGTGATAGTTACTGTGGCTAGGAGCACCAGAGACTAAGCAGCGCATAGCAGAGTTAGCAAAAGTACAATTGGCATAGAGTAGAGGTCAGCAGCAACGCAAATGCTTCAAAGGGTCAATGTAGAGACTAGTAGCAGTTAGAACTCCAGCAACGAGATGCATCATACCTAACACCAGTTCAATAATTTGGGATGCTTTTCTGTTGCTGATGCAGTAGCAACAATAGTGCAGATGCAGTATTGGCAGTGACAGTGCCTGCAGCAGCACAGATGCAGAATTGAGAGGGAGTTGCAGTATTGGCAGTGGCAGTGCCAGCAGCAGCACAGATGTAGAATTGAGAGGGAGTTGCAATATGGTTGCAGTGTTGACAGTGGCAGGGTTAGCAACAATATAGATGTAGCATTTGCACAGTAGTTGGTGGACAGGATGTCAGACATCAGCTTCAGCAGGATGCATTACTAGAGCACATTCCTCGTTAAGAGGGAGTGTTGATTTCTGGTAGCATCGAATGTGCTCTAAGTATCAAAAGTTGCAGGGAGGCTTAGACACATGCATTCTCCAATGCCCAGAAATCATTTTGGGAAATTCCACCTGAAGACAGTTTTATTAAAATAATTAATTATTTTTAGTGGGTCCCTAAGTCTAAACTTAGGAAATTGAAATAACTAATGGGTATTAATCTAATTTGTGGGTGAAACGAAGATAGAAATCAAGTCCAAATGATTAGAGACATCGATTAGAATCTAATTTGGGTTGTTGGTTCTCAACTGGAGGATTATAAGAAGGACATCGATGGGCACTTGGAGAACACATCGAGTGAAGATCAAAAGATCGATTTTCTGAAGCAGAGCAGCTGCCGGAGAGAATTTCGAAGTGATCTTTTGTAGTGAGGTGTAGGGATAGTATTTGGTGAGGAGTTTTCCTGGGTCAGAGAGTACAAGGTAGAGAGGACAGAGTGACATCCAGAGAGACGCTGACACTGGCCCACACAATGCTGGTGCAGTGGCAACGTAGAGCCTAGAGGGAGATCAAATTCTTGCTGAGGAAATCGAGTTTTAGAAGTTGGGAGCTGGGGTGTGAGGCCGGGAGGTTGGAAATCGAAGTTTTTGGCCAGCAGAGGGTCCGAAGGAGGAGCAATGCAGTCCCTAGCAGAGGTGACACAAAGATTGCGTGGGGTTGACGCAGTTCTGTGCAGAAGTTGACACAGAGCCTCTATTCCATTGAGATCAGAGTCAGATTCTTCTAGTGACAGGGTGAGAGCATCACACTACTTGTTTTGTCCAGTTTCTCTTTGTATAGGACAGCCAGTTGGACATCCAATGAATTGTACTCATAAATTACTATTGCATAATAATAAAACCCTCAGTTGCTGCACTGGTTTTCCCACATAGGGCTTTTTGGGGACAGTTGTCCAAAAATAACTGTGTAGATGTGTTGTGTACTTCTTTCTTGTTCAATTTCTTGTTTCCGCATTTTATTTAAATGTTGAAGGCTGCCGTGCATTAGTTTCCATGTTTATTGAAGGAAACAATAAATAATTTTGTTCAGTAATTAACAATTAGAAGAAACATAATCAGTGGTTGCAATAGAAATTTGGGCATCCAAATTTTCACAAATTTTTCCTCCTCTCTTCTTCACTTGAGATGGCTTCTTCTTCTTTGAAATTCAGCTTGCAAAGGAAACTTCTTTTAACAAAAAATCAGCTCTTAATGATGACAACAATCTGAACTTGTTGCAACACGAAAGTGCCCTAGTTCTCCTTCACATGTGTGAGAATGATGGTCCAAAAACAGATCCAAAAACTCAAATTCTCCTTCCTTAAAATATTCTCCTTCTTCGTTGGTTCTAGGTCTCCTTGTCTTCACTTGATCAAAATTCTTGTGAGCTTCATGGATGGTCTCAAATGTGGTCAAATTCCCTCTTATATATAGGTTTCTAGAGCACGTTATTAGGCCGACACGCCATCTCTAGGAGGTCGAATTCACTGTTTGATAGGACGACTTGTTGATTGCACGTTGATAAGGTCCTTGAGGGTTTTTGACTCTAATTTTGACTAAAATAAATTTTCTTTACAATATAAAACATGCCCAAAATGATCTTCCATACATTACAAAGACTCAATTGACTTGTTGACTTAATGACAAGCCCTAGAAGCACCTCAATGGGTGCTTAACCTATAAAAAATAACCTTGAGCATGAAACCCATGCATCAAGAATGACAATAATAAATTTCTTTTTCTTCTTTACATCAAATACATAAAATCATGATTACATGTCATTATGAAGACCAATTCTAGTTACATATTTCAACACTACCCCTTGCTGCAACTTGAAAGTGCCCTACTTCTCCTTTGCACGTGTGAGAATGATGGTCCAAAAACAGTTCCAAAAACTCAGATTCTTCTTTCTTAAAATCTTCTTGTGAGCTTCATGGATGGTCTCAAATGTGGTCAACTTTCCTCTTATATATAGGCTTCTAGAGAGCCTTATTAGCTCGACATGCTAGGCCGAATTCACTGTTTGATAGGCCGACTTGTTGCTTGCATGATTACAAGGTCTCAGAGGGTTTTTTATTCTAATTTTGATTGAAATAGTTTTTTTTACAATATACAACATGCCCAAAAGGGTCTTCCATACATTACAAAGACTCAATTGACCTGTTGACTTAATGACAAGCCCTAGAAGCACCTACTTAACCTATAAAAATAAACTTGAGCATGAAACCCATTCATTAAGAATGACAATAATAAATTTATTTTCTTCTTTACATCAAATACATAAAATCATGATTACATATGTCATTATGAAGGCCAAACCTAGTTACATATTTCAACATCCTCCCCCCCAGATAAGGTGGCGGATTCATGTCCCGAACGGATCCGTCATTGATTCTCTTGGCGGATCCGCAGTTTCGAAAATCAGAACCGTGGTTTTTCCAAATTTTTGCAGTTCCTGGAAGAATGGAACCATGATGGTTTTGTGCACAGTTTTTTTGATCCGATCCATGGTTCCAGCACGAATCTCACGTGGTTCCGCCACAAATCGCGACTGGATCCAAGAGAGATGCAGACGATTCTGCAGACTTGGCCTTTTTTTTGGACTTGATTGGGTTTAGGTGGGTCTTAGGTGAGTTGAGGGAGAATTAGGGAAAAGAGAAGACGAGGTTAAAAGGCATTTACCCCATCCCTTTTCCTCATTCTTGCATCATTGGAGAGCTTGGAGAAGAGAGGAGAAGAGAACTTCGAGAAGAGAGGAGATACCCAACTTTTGAGATCAAATTTGTGAGAGGGTTGAGGAGAGCTTGGAGGAGTGAAGGAGGAGGAGTTTGGAGTAGTAAAGAAGGGCTGCCATCTACAAGAACTAAATAGGTAAATGCAAACCCCAAATTCCCTCATTTTTTGTTATTCTTGTTTGTATTTTTTCTCCTCCCTCTCCTACTCTTTCCCATTCTATCTTCTTGCTCATTTTATTGTAGGTTGTCCATCCATAACGATATTCCAAAATGGTGTTCTTTTTGTTTATATGTATCATTCCACTTCTGGTTTTCATGATGGTTGTGGGGAGTAGGCATAGAAGGGGAGAAGAAGAAGAGGATAGTGGTCCCCATATGAGTGACCCAATGTATGATGAAAAGGAAGGGTTTCAAGACAAAGGGGATGAATAGGGCACTGAAATGCAAGGGGGAAAAGTTGCATTGACACCCTTGTGGAATTTTGTGGAAAAACTTGAGGGGGGAAGAGGTGGTGGAAGCTACACGTTTTTGTACCCTCATGATTGTCATGGAAGAAAACCTTATAATGGTTCATATATCCATGTGAGGAGGCATCTTTGTGGGGTGTTGGGCAATGATGACAGAAAGGGTCCCATAAGGATATCAATTTGCCCTAATGTTTTAGTGGAGCAATGAAGACAATACATCCAAATAGAGGAGGCTACAAAAAAGAAAAGCAAGGAACAAAAAATTCATTTTGAGTCAAGTGCAACTGCAACCTCTAGATTTGGTAGCTCATCTCCTCACGGTACTTTTGCAACCTCTGAAAATAGAAGAACAATAGCAGATTTTATGAATGTTTCTAGGAGGGATGATGTGGATGGAAAATTGGTCAAGTTTCCTTGTGCTTGCGGTGTACCATTCAATGTGCTTCACTCTCCCTATTGGCATGCTATGCTTAAGGCCATCAATGAAGCCCCAAAGGATACAAGAGCCCCAACTATGGGAGCGCTAGAATTGTGTTATTAGAAAGAGAAAAAGCAAAGGTTCAAAGTGCTTTGACATGTTTTACAAATGAGTGGGTGGATTGTGGGGTATCCATTGTATTACATGGTTGGGAAAATGTTAGAAACCAACATTTGATAAATGTTCTTGGTGTTTTTGCTAGTGGTGCAATGTTTCTTAAAATTCATGACTCCTCCATCAATGCATCTTCCCAAAACATTGTAGATATCCTATTGAAAACAATCAAAGATGTTTGTCCTAATAATGTGGTTCAAGTTATCACTGATAATACAACAAATTGTAAGGGAGCAGGAAAAATCATTGAGCATACTCAACCACACATCTTTTGGTTCGGGTGCTTGGTGCACACATTGAACCTTTTGATGCATGATATTGTGAAGCATAAAGAATGTGGATGGGATAATGAGCTTTACAAGAAGGGAAACAACTCATTAAATATGTCACAGGGCATACAAGGGTAAACTACTTTTATGGCACTTACTCCAGGTTGCAGTTGCTTAAACTTTCAAAAACTAGATTTGCAAGCTATTACCTCACCTTAGGTAGCTAGTCAAGCTGAGACAAGCTTTAACTGTTATGATGACATGTGAATCATGGGATGACATGAACACCGATAGAGATGCTTCTAATGTAGTCAAGGAAACTATTCTTGAAAGTTACTTTTGGTCACAGATTAAATATGTTTCGCAATTCACCAAACCAATTTGTTACATGATCAAGTTTGCATATTCAAATTGGCCAATAATTGGGGAGGTGTATGAGTAGATGGTTAACATGTTGGGGCAGATTAAAGACATTGTTGAGCCTAGAGATATCATCTTGTACAATTTTATTACTGCAAAGGTGGAAAAATAATGGGAAATGCTAAACATTCCATTGCATGCCTTAGCATATGTTCCGACACCTAAATATTATCATCCATCTTGGCTTTCAACACCAGCACCTGGCGAGGGACCAAGAGAAAACCATGCCCAGATCTAGAAGTTCTATCTGGTTATATGAAAGCATTGGATAAATTAGTCCTTGATGAGGAGTGTGCCATGTTACGAAAACAATTTAACAACTATATGCTTGGCACTAGCCCATTTGGGACCAATCATGCAATTAAAGATCGATAGAATTTTTCTTCTCTTGAGTGGTAGAACATGCATGAGGTGCTACTCCACTACTACAATCTTTGGCATTACGAGTGCTATCATAGGTGGTAAACACTTCTTCTGCAGAGAGGTATTGGAGCACCTATACTTTCATGCACAATGTTAAAAGTAACAAGTTTAATGTAGATTGGGCAGAGAGATCGGTTTATGTTCACTACGAATTGTGATTGTTGCGCCATTACTGTGTGAAATTTCCATGATTGCAGTAAATTTGAGTTTAATCTTCTATCTGTTGGGGATTATTTGTCTTGTGTGATTAAATTTAC